>VUQH01000681.1:9634-41693 GCA_015106775.1 Etroplus canarensis | reverse complement strand
TTCTTTGATTAACAGATATCTTAAAACCCAGTTGGTGTCTGCGAGACCTCACCTCCACTAACTGGAGTCTCTTAAATGGACCTCTCCTCGGTGTTTGTGCCATTTGGAGCTTTTTAATGGAATTATCTGACAAGTGTTATGACTTGCTGTGTGGTCCAGACCATTTAAGAAGTTTGTGCTTTAGTTTTAGTGAGTGAAATCCTAGCATTTTAGTAATCTGTTACTTAACACTATTGAACAGACATGTCTGTGTGTTGCACGTGTACAGTTTATAAATGCCTCTTATAAATATGGTAACTTCTGGCTGCACATAACCCAAGTGGCAGGGCCAATGCGCTAATGTTCATATTTCAAATTGCAGAGTCAAAAACACAGTGAGTGGCATCATGGTGGCTACATCCATCCTTTATACAGTATATGGAGACTGAACCAACAAATATTCATTTTGACAGCACAATGAATTCATCTGAGTGTTTACCACACATAAAAAGAAAAATTCAAATATCCACACAGCCTTATACTGCATATGTGTCTGCTTTTTATTATTTATATTTTACTGGCACACCAATTATATTTTTATAATAAGCAGAAAATGTGTGTGTGCTGTTATTTTTTGGCATATTGCAAACATTTTAACCGCAGCAGTGGGAGTCAAGGCTTGCAATTAAAATGGATTGTTTCCATCTCAGTTAAGTAAAGTGCTGTGGCTATCCTCCACCAATAAGTTGTGTGAGTGAAAACTTGCATTGCTTATATTGTGGGGACCTGCTTCCTTTTTCTTGGGGAAGCAAGTCTCCACACTGTAAATCATTAGCATGAAGACTAGGCTCCATGGAGGGTATAGACTACTCTTGTATATGCAAGTAGGAATAATATTAAGGATATGAGTATAAGTCAGTGTTATATCCTCTGAGTGGAAAATGAACTGACTCTCTGTGTGTACAGTATGCATGAGTTTTCCCAGATGCCAATTAAAGTTTTTAAGCTCTGTTGCTTCTCTGGCATGATGAGACAAGCAAAGGTAAGGAAAGAGAGGTACTGCAGCCTCACTGCACCACTCTGCTGTGATGCACCAAGGGGTGTGTGTGTGTCTGTGCATTTGAGTGTAATCAGAGTTACATGTGTCATGAGTCAAAGGAAAGCAAAACGCCTGAAAAAAATGCCAATATTGAATTGGGTGTGATGGGAAGAAACAGAAAAAAGGCAAAAGAAGACTGAACATGTAGAGACTGTGGAAGGGGTAGAGAAAGAGAGGTTACATGTTAAAAGAGGAAAACACTTACACAGTGGGAGTGAATTGTCAAAAAAAGTGGAAAGTTAATCATCAGAATCAGAATCCAGAAAGGGCTGGAGGGCTAACAACAGGCAGAAGATAAGGAAAAAAAAGAGTGAGAAACACAAGTGTTCAGAGGATGTAGATGGGTGTGTCTGTTTACTCTGTTATCAGATTCTGCTGGTGTTTCACATGAGGGTCTTTCCTTCCTCTGTGACTATGCATCAGCATCACATCGACTCAGTCTGCCCCCCTCTCCTTCTACCTCTTCTCTATGTGTTTCTCTACCCCTCCCCTTGCCCTCCCTTCTCCCTTTCCTCACACTCACACTCTCTCACCGGGGATGCCTGAATCGGTGGAAGTCCTGATCAGTGTTGTCGGAGTCCCTGGTCTGCTGAGAGCTGAGCCTAACAGGTCGGTGTTTGGCTGAACCCAGTCTAGCCTGGCTCAGCACACACTGAAGATCTCTGCATTGTCGTGTGAAGGCAAAGCCCTGCTTCATGGGGGCTCACTGGGAGGAGGATTTAATACAGCTTGTGGACATTTGCCAGTAGTGATGAAGAAAGGACTGCTCCCACTTTATGAGCAGAGCGGTATGATGAGAATAAAAGCAATTTGTTGATGCTTTTGGGGAATGCAAAGCTTCAGCTCATTTATGTTTTTTTTTATTTTTAAGTAAATGAAGATGCTGGCAGAAGCCTGCATAAACCTCTGGAGCTGAATGTTTGCAGCAAACTTCTTTGGAAGAAAAATACATTTTCATTATTGCACATAAGTGTATTTTTTTTTCAGTATGTGCAAAGGGATTTAAAAATAGCAGTCAAGCAAAGTGTACACCGTGCATCTGAACAAGGGAGAGTTTTCTTAACCTTTTGGCTGGAGTTTTTGGGTTTTTTTTTGCCAAGTCTGGGGGACCACTGAACCAGTTACCCAGCCATCCAGCCATGGAGCCACGAGGGACTCGTGGGCCAGTAGGTGGACCGGACCTTAGGGGTCAGGGGTTAGGTTATGGCTTCCCAGCCACCGGCATTCCTGCCAGCTCCATAATAACAGCTGTGCAGCAGCAGGACTACTCAGCCAGTGTCTGGCTTCGCAGGAGGGATAAACTGGAGCATGTAAGTCCTGATATAATAGTAGTTAAGGTACTAGAAACAGCTGGGAAAAGGCTGAAATGTACAGAAAAAATGTCAGGGAGCTATAATGCTTAGGCCTGAGTCATTATGGTAAAATATAAATATGTAAGAGGTTCAAATATGTTTCATTCCTTTACATAAATGATAAATAAAGCGCAATCAACACTGAATGAGTCAACACTATCCAACAGATAATCTGTGGAGGTTGAAAAGCGCTGAACTCATTTTTCTCAGCTAAAATACTCATCTGGGCATATCCACTGGGACGTGTACCTCCACCCTGATCCCTGGTTAATTAGGCTTTTCAGAACATTGAAGTTCAAATGCTGGGATAAAATGCCAGAGAAATACATTGGTACAAGGATGGCTTTAGGCGTTTAAATATACCAGGCCGATATCATCAGGGTTCTGGCACTAAATTATGATAATATCTGAGAGGAAATTGTTTCTGATGGCTGCACAGCCAGGGACACTGGGCCCAGGCTGGAGTGCTAACGAGAAGCAGAAGCAATCTGCGTGAAGTATGCTGCTCCAGGAAACCAGAGGTGGGCAAAATAAAATGTTTGACATAAAATGATGAAGCTGCGGTCCATTTGGTGGCCATCATGCAGAGGTAATATTCAGAACCTCATGTAGAGCTGAAACACTAATCAGTTCATTCACAGATAGACATTTAATTATTTTGAAAGGTGCATCCCCACAAAAGAAAGGCATATGGATGAATCGCTGTGATAAGTGGTAAAACTGCTCACTTATTTTACAAAATTATCAATCAAAAATTAAACTATATGTTGGCTATAGACCTACTGCATGCTTATAAAGTATTTTTCATGTCACATTCAAAGTGTTTTGAGCAATTTCAACTGTAAGCCCTTGCCTGAATAAGACATCAACTTCAATTTTGTATGTTGAGGGAGATTTCTTGTTATAAGTAGAGGAACAAGCAGGTTTTTACTTTATACCCAGTAACACTTTTTTTGATGTTTGTGATGTTCAACAGTTACTTTTGTTTTCTATCAGAAATGCATTATAAGGTCCTCAGTAGACTCGCTGCTTGGAGGTAAACTGTATCAACATTCCATGAAGGCCTTCTAGGTGTAGAGTTTTAGCGTCAAGAAAAGAAATGGAAGAGGTGTGTGTTGAATATTTGATGCTGGAGGGGAACAGTGCCACATCCAGAGAACTGCTTCTAAGTCTGTCTGCATAACTAACTAGAATGGTGAAGCAGCCTCTCCCCTTTCTGCAGACCCACACACGTTTAAAGAGGTGCTGAAACACACACATACAAGTGCACACATACTGTAAGTGTGTTTTTACAGACATCAGGCCACACACACACAGTCAAAGAATTTTTCAGTCAAGCCTGGAGTAATCCTTAGCAGAAAATTCTGTACCAAACGGACACCCAGATTAAACCACCCTTATTCTCTCTATGCATTATTCAAAGCAAATTACAGCTTCAAGGGCAAAAGCAAACTTTACAGTGTTCAGTGTTTCGTTTTTTGTTTTTTTTCATCAAACACTTGTTCTGTGTCTTTTTCTTAAATGATTTTCTAGTCACATCCAGTGTCCAGGATGTGTTGGCAACAGCTGACAGATACGATTCCTCATTCTAGTCATGAAAAACCTCATTATTGTTTTATAATGGGATTTTCTTTAACTGATGGCGCTTGACTATACATTTAAGAGCGGGAGTTTTCCTGCTGACAGTGATGATAAATGTGGTGTAAGTTAGAGGAGAACGAGATAAGAAGTTGGATACAGAGTGCCTAAGGGACACCGAGTGCCACTCAGAGCCATGCAATTCAAGTCGCAACTTCTGCAAATTTTCAAACTCTGAGTCAGTTTTTGACCCAGGCCAAATCTAAAAAAATCAGAACCTGATCACCAATTCTGACCCTTTTCTGATTTTCATACTTTCACCTGTTGAGTTCTAAACTTAGAATATGGATATTCTTCAATTGAATATATTCTTCTTCTTCTTCTTCTTCTTAACAGATACTGTGGCACTAATTCAACTAAATTTTAAAATCTGTGAAACTTTTGGTGTAACTACATTCACCAACCACTTCATTAGGTACACCTCTTTAACTGCTTGGTAAGAAATACTTTATCAGCCAGTAATGCAGCAACTCAGTGCATTTTAGATTGTAGACATGGCCGAGATGACCTGCTGAAGTTCAAACCAAGTATAAGAATGAGGAAAAAATGTGATTGGAGCCAGAAAGGCTGGCCTGAGTATTTCAGAAACTCCTGATCTATTAGGATTTTCCCACACCACCATCTCTAGACTTCATAGAGAATGGTCCCAAAAAGAGAAAGTATTCAGTGATTAGTTCTCTAGGGGAAAATGCCTTGTTGATGCCAGAGGTCAGAAGCCAGATTGCTTCTAGCTGAAGGTAAAGCAACAGTAACTCAAATAACCACTTGTTACACCAAGGTATGCAGAAGAGCATCTTTGAACACACAAAACATTGAAACTTGAAGCAGATGAGCCACAACAGCAGAAGACCACACTAGGTGCTACTCCTGTAAGCTAAGGACAGTAAACTGAAGGTACAGTTCACACAGGCTCACAAAACAATAGAAAACTGGAAAAACATTGCCTGGTCTGATGAACCTTGATTTTTGTTGCGAGATTTGGATGGAAGGGTCACAATTTGGCATAAACAACATGAAAACATGGACCCATCCTGCCTTGTATCAACAGTTCAGGCTGCTGGTGGTGGTGTAATGGTGGGGGGGATGAAGTCTTGCCACATGTTGGGCTCCTTAGTACCAGTTGGGCATTGTTTAAATACCACAGCCTACCTAAGTATTGTTGCTGGCCATGCCCATCTCTTTCTGACAACAGCATAACCATCTTCAGATGGCTGCTTCCAGAAGGATAACATGTCATGTCACAAAGCTCAAATCATCCTAGAGTGATTTCTTGAATGTGACAGTGAGTTTACTGCACTCAAATGGCCTCCAGAGTCACCAGATCTCAATCCAATAGAGTGCCTTTGGTATGTGGTGGAATGGGAGATTTGCACCATGGATGTTCAGCTGACAAATCTGCTGAAACTATGTGATGCTATCATATCAGTATGGACCAGAGGAATGTTTCCAGCACCGTGTTGAATTTATGTCATGATTATAAAGCAGTTCTGAAGGCAAAAGTGGGTCCAACCTGGTGCTAGCAAGGTGTACTTAATGAAGTGGCCGGTGAGTGCTTGACCTTAAAACAGTGCCACTTAATAACAAGAATATTACTTATGAATCTTCAAATAATTAAAACTAATTTTATACAGTGCACACATGCTGTATAGATCACAAAAGAACAACCCACCAAGAAAGTTAATTTTGCTCACAGGACTACTAATAGACCAATTAACAGCAAGATGCACTGAGGATTTCAGTCATAAGTCTCATTAAAACCCCTGGAAGTGTGACTGTCGGGTGTCATCAGACAAAATCTGACAAGGCCTGACTTTTTCTGGCTGTCACAAGCCTTAAAATTTTCTCCATCTCTTGATGTGGTTTAATGCTTTGGTGCCATTGGTTTGGAGAAGTTTAACTCACTACTAAATATTGAAAACATGAAAGTGGTACAGCTGGCTGATACACCTTCTGAAACACCTCTGACTTTATCTGACTCATCTCATGCAATGTGACATCCATTGAACTGCTCAGTTTTTAAATTAATTTAACAAATTTTTAATTTAAATTAGCCAGCAGAGTTAGTGATGCATGTGTATTTTTGCTTTCTCTCCTCTCTTTCCTTTTATCTATGCTGAGTCATTTATTTTAAACCACAGCCATTTACTGTGGTTGCTTTTCAAAAACTATGTGAGTGCATTAAAAGCAGCAATATGTAGAACACCTTACTTAGGGGTCTTGTTATAGCACGGAGTGGTCCTGCTTTTGTTTCTTAGCCCATACCCTAGAACGACATAGAAATCATCCAGCAACCAGTATGACTGATGATCAGCTGGAGAAGCTGTATGATCTTGGTTTGGCGCTTGGGCCTGGTCTCCAGTCCTCTGATCTCAGTGGAGAGGAAAGGGACATTCCCAATGTGTGAAGAAGCGTAAGTGTGACAAGAAGTGCTAGGCTATCAACAAGCCAGAGCCAGCCTTCTCTTTTGTTAATCCTGCTCTCTAGTGATCACTTGCAGAGAGTGTCAGTCAGTGTTGTGCTTACTGTTGGTTGACTGACTACATATTTCCACATGGGCGACAAGAGATCAGAACCATAGACTACACAGTTGAAAAATACAATGCTTATTATTTCTCTTTTGTTGGACTTAGGGCAGACTGGACATTGTATTGACTCACAATCATATCTAAAGTTATAAATTGATATTGCTTGACATTACTGACCAGGTCTACATTTATTTCCTACTATTATGGGTCCTTTGTTATTTGGCTGAATGGATACTGGTATTTTATGCTGGCATTGTTTTGTGCTTTGTAGTCAGTAATGATAGCCTATGGTTCACATTTTTGGTTTCAGATGTACTTCATATAAGTTGGTAGGTAAATTTCCACTTAAAATTTATATGAAGACAGTTACTGGATCTAATGTGTTCACTGTGTGCTCATAAGACGAGCCTAAAGAAGATGAATCAGCAGCTGACAGCCAGGCTGGGAGGCTAACTTTGAATCAAAGACAGTGAAGCCTCCCAGAGGAATTTTAAGAATTGGCAGCTCGAAGTACAGCTGGCTCCACACGCTGATTGCATTTTCAATTTCATAGTGACAGTGCTGATGTATGGATCCAAGTCTGTGGTATTATTGGTCAAACTATATAGGGCCCAGGGGACTTTCTCCTGGATGCAAAATTATCTAAGTTTATTATGCTTATTTCTTTCATTATATTTCTGTTTCAAACATTTGTTATTTTTGTATGCTTGGGTGAATGACAATGATGAAGGTTAAGAAAGAGAGTTGTTCAGCTAAAAGTGAAAAAAGTAGAATTAATATATTGCTGAACATTAGTCATCATATAAATTATTAGTGTACGATGTGCCTTTGGATGAACTGACAAAATGATGCAGTATGTGTGGTATAACAGTGTAGCCACCCAAGTACAATGACACTCAGTCTTGGAAGTAGTTAACATGGACAAATTGTGGTGACACAGTATAAATATTTTTGTTCTGTATTAACATTTCTGGAAATGCAAACTGACAAGCCACATGGGATCTTTTTGGATAAACCACCAGAGTAAACATAACAAATTAACTTGCTTCCTCATATATAAGAAAAATCCAACATATCCTTTGCTTTGCAAGTTTGCATTGTTTCTCTTAATGGCTTAAACCCCATGTGTCATGGTCTCGGACTTTCTTTGCTTTTGAGCTTGGGGTGACTATCTGGGTTTGAATTTCTTTGTGTTTTTGGTGTTGTATAGTGTTTTATAGCTAGTTTTAGTTTTATTTTACTCTCTTGTATCTTGCCATAGATGTAGGTTGCAGTTGGTGTTTATAGAGCTTGTTATTTATATTCAGCTCCATGAATTTGTATTATTTTTTTCTCCCTCTGTGTCCTTGTACTGTGTTAATATGTGCCTTGAGATTTATCTTTAGGTCTTTCTGGCAGTCTGTTTGCTTTGCTTCCTACCCGAGGTTTTGGTTTTCATGTATGCTCACACTTTGAGTTTACTTCCTGTGTGTATTTATTGAGTTTAATTAGTTCTCTTTGTTTCATCCTCCTGTGTTATCTGCTCTGTTAAGTTCACGTTTCTACATGTCAGTTATGGTTGTTGTTCATATTCTGCTGTACTTTGGTGGTGAGTTGTCTGTGCCTGATTTTGAGTTTGACTTCCTCCCTCTTGATTATCTGATTGTCTTCACCTGTCTCTCATCACCCAGCTGTTTGCAGTCCCCCTGATTAGCTCTCTGTGGTATGAGTGTATATATAGCATTAGCCTTTGTCGTGATGTCTGTTTGTCTAGCTGTGATGTCCTGTGGTTTCCAGTTTATTTCCTAATGTTTTGAACATCTTTGTGCCCTGTTGGATTTATGTTTTATTAGCCCTTTGGACTTTGTTTGTAATTTTGGTTTTCAGCTATCATTATTAAATCTTGCTTTTAGTTTGGATTTCTGTCTCATGCGTCTGCATTTGGGTCCTCATTCATCTGTTCTCTGCACTTCTTGACGCTTTGAGTGACTAAAAACTTAAATACTTATAATACAGTGGCTCCCAAACTATTGGGACTACAATCAATTTTAATAGAAATAATGATCATAACACAGTTCTGTCAGGCCACAGAGTTGAGCTCAGTCAGCAACACCTGCAGATCAGCTGATCTGGTGGTCTCAAGTGCATCCAACTGACAAATATATGCACAGAGGTGTTGTTGCCACCAAGGAGGGCAGGCAACTGCTTGGTGCCCCAGGCCAATGGGAGGCCCTTAAGGGCTGACAAACTTTAAGCTACAGTAGTAACAATGTGCAAAGTTTTCAATGAAGGTAGGACAATGCCTGACTCCACTCACTTGGTGTGCAGGATTCTGTTTCAATAACCTTTAAGACAACAGTGAAAACAGCTCAGTAAAATTAAAAAGGAGTCATCATTCTGGAAGTGAAAAAAGGAAGAGGAGAAAAAAGCATGATAGCTGTGAGTGGAGAAGATAAGGATTAAAAATAAAGCTAAATGCTGCTAGCTTACCCTTAATCATGGATTAGAGACACTTTGAATAATCAGGATGCTTTATTAATCCCCCAGGGGCAAATTACTTATGTTACAGGTACTCTGTTCAGTATACATAAATATATATAAAGAATATATCAGAGAGTAAAAATCTAGACACCCCAGCTTTGAATAATTAGACTTCCAAAATCACATTATTTCTTCTGTTAACTCTGATGCTTAACATTAATTAGCTAGCAGAGCACCCTAATGTGTACCACTCTGCAAGCCACATTGTGAATGAGTGGAGTAGAAGCTAGTTGTTACAATATTAACACTGTTACACTGTCAGGTTATGAATAATATAATGGTGATGAATGGTGGTGAGCGGGCCCCTGTGAATTTTTGACCAGCGCCCCGACAGACTTTAGAATTACCACTGTGTATGAACACTGAATATTGCCTCTGCAAGCCACTTTGAAAACCCACCTCCACCCCAGCTCCTGTGTCCTTTAGGGAATCCTAAACGTGTTTCTTGTCATCATGTTTAATCTTTAACCAACCTCAGATAAAGGTTTGTTCTCAGTGGAGAAACCACAGCTTTATTAATGCTGTTGTCTTATGAGGGCATTCCCTACAAGCTGAGCAAAGCTGCAGTTTATCCCCCTGATTTGGTGATGGCCTCAGCCATTTGTCTCTGCCTGTAAGACCTGACTTCTTCAGTTGGAGATGGACATGCTGTCAGATGTCTATATTCCTTTTGTTCTTAATTGTTGAGTTTTAACTGACAGCAGGAGAAAGGCTTATCTTCAAGTCTGTGCTGTAGCTGTTTCTCAGTACTTAAATTCCAACATAAAGCAGCCTCTTCATAATGCTGCAAGATGGCTTTGATCTTTCAATAAGATGCTCCAGTGTCGTCGTTCACTCTTTAACACAAAAAATATCACCATCTCACTTTCCCCTGTCAATCAGGCTTGTTGAGTGTTAAACAAAACGTTGAAGAGTGTGGTTGGTTAATGAAAGGTGTTTGCTTATAGACAGAATTCTCTCTGTGCAGTAGATGGAAGAAAAACACGGAAGGCAAGCCAGAAAAACAAAAGAGGACACACTTCAGTGGCTGCAGACACTGATCAAAGTTAGACAGCATTTGTGCTAGGATTTTTTCCTGCCTGAGGATGCTCTTTCAGAAGCATGGCAAAAGAGACAGATGTCTGAGCTGAGAGAGATGTTGTTGTAAGTGCAATCAGATTTTATAGTCAGAAAGCTAGAATGAAGTTCATGTAGATGACTTTGGCCAGAAACTTACTATCATCAATCAACTACACTCTTTATTGTGTTCAATACCCTGTACTAATTATAATGATGCTTGGGGTGCTTGGCTCCTTTTTTAACAGCTTGGAACAAGTCCATCCTGATTTCACTTCAGCAGCAACTTAATGATGTGTAGGGGCTTCATGATTAATTAAAGTTTACCTCTTGCCTGTTCACAGTTAAAAACATATGAGGCTGCATTTAGAGGAGAAATATCTGTTGATTTCACACTCACTGTCTCTGTGATGCAGTGGAATAAAAATAATACTCTAATACAGGTACCTTAGATTTGTAAACATCTACTTGAGTAAGTGCAATATCTCCCTAATGGTCTGTGACACACTGTGAAGTTTGGCAGTGTGTTAGCTTTTAGTACCTTCAAATAAAAATGTTTTTTTTTAATTTTTTGATAGCAGCTGGTGAAGGTGGAGCTATTTAATTTTTTACTTAGATCATATACTCATGCATAATTAAACTAAACAGCATATTGTGTTAGTGCATTCTACATGTTATGTAAATCTTTTTCAACATCATGTTCTCCCTCTGCTGGCGTGGGTTTCCTCTAGGTAATCTGGCATCTACCCCAAAATCATAATATATAGTACATAATTAAACTTGAGCTTTAGCCATCATTCATTCGTTCGTTCATTCATTCATTCATTCATTCATTCATTCATTCATTCAGTCATCTTCCACTTATCCAAGCTTTTACCAAGCTCTTTTTTCCAAGATCTGGTTACTTATTTTTCTTAAATCAGTCACAATCATGTGTTTCTTAGGTCAAGTAATGGCTGGCGGTATTTCAGTTGTAGTTTCTTTATATTTGCCTCAGTGTTACTCATATATTATCTGTCTTAATTACCTCAAATTTACTATAATTTACTATATATGAAACACGGCTACTCCAATTGCCCTTTCTCTTTTTCATGAGGGGTTGCAGGCACAAGTATACGCATTCATACCAAACACATGCTCATTATAGTATGCAAAAGCATATACAGCCTTAATCATCTTCTTCTTCTTTCGGCTGCTCCCGTTAGGGGTTGCCACAACGGATCATCTGGTTATGAGTCCGCATATTTGATTTGGAATTTTTTTTATGCTGGATGCCCTTCCTGATGCAACCCTCACCATTTACCTGGGCTTGGGACTGGCACTAGGAGTACACTGGCTTGTGGGCCCCTGTGGCTGGTTTATATACAGCCTTAATGTATTTCTATATTTATAATCCTCACTGGTTTATGGATTTTGATTTGTTTGCTTTTTAATCCTTTGGCTGATTGTTTGCTTTGTTGATCAAATTAGTTTTGTATTTGCTGCTATTGCATATTAATACATATATGCAGATTTCTTTTCTAAGCTTCTGCAGGGTTGTTTTTAAATATTTTTTTTTATCCTGCACAATTTGTTTTTACTTTTTCTGATAATTTGTTTTTACTGTGTTTACACATTTTACAGTGCAAAAAAGTCAGTAAATAGTAAAAAGTACGCATCATAATCCATGCATCCAGCAACCATTGAGCTATACCTGCTTTTCCACTAGATGACCGTGAGGCTGTAAATCCACATAGTCACCATTGCTGCTGTGAACTGAACTACAATTTGTAGACTGAACAGTAGAGGGAGCTATTGTCCAATGTAAAAAAGACAATTGTGTAACAAGAGATAGATTTTTAATTCAGAGGATTAGAGCTCTGATGTTTTGACCCATTGGACACATCAAATTGTCATTTTGCAGGTGTGTGATCTACATACAGTAACATAATAATGAATACCATCTGTTTTAGCACTAATTAATTGAATGTCCCCCCAGGATCTGACAGTTTGAAGCATGCTGGCTTGTCAGTTTTCTGTATGTGAGTCTTAAATTTTCCTGAATTTAATTGACTTTTTCTGCTTTCCTTTTTTCTTTTGTGTGTGTGGCATCACAGATGCAAACGTGCTTCATCTTTTGCTTTATACACAGGATTGGCTCAGATTACTTTGAAATCTTCTATGTTTGGCAGCTCCCTTTAGGCTTCTCCAGCGCAGATCATCTGCCGACATCTCACCCCATCCCTTGCATCCTCTTCTGTCACACTCACCCTCTTCATGTCCTTTTGCACTACATTCATGAACTATCTCTGTGGTCTTCCTCGTTTCCTCCTGCCTACTAGCTGCTTTTTTCTCTCAAAAGATCTCAAAACATTTGCACTGCAAATAAAATGATTTTTGTATATTCAGCATTTACACATGGTCAAATTAAATTACCCTCACAAAACTGTCCTGGGACAGTCTGCTGGTGTGTGTGTGTGTGTGTATTCAGAGACCTCATAAAATGGGCTTTGTTGTATTCTAACTAAGAAGGAAACTTAGTTGAGGTCTTTGCAGACGTCATTATTTTTGGTTCATACGAACTGCATTCGACACAGACATTGTGTTGCAAATCACTGAAGGGGAAGTGGTTGTGATATTGTAAGAAATGTGAGGCTATTTTGGAGGGAATGCTGCTGGTGAAGCACTTGTCTATAAAATTCTATGCTTTTCATGAGTAAATCAGTACCATTGTTATCATAAATAAAGGTTCTATAGTTTTCTATTTTCGTCTTGAGACATATACTCAAGATGTAATTAAGTAATCCTTGACAGTGTTATGATAATCTAATTTTTAAAGGTCGTCTGGGCTGATTATTTTTGTATCGTTTGTAATCTGATTATACATTCCAAATTACATGTAATCCAGTACTACCCAACCCTTTTTTCACATGCACAACCACACACATAAAACCACATGCTGAGACAGTGTAATGGGGAAAAACCACTGGAAGCCATAATCATGCTTTTTCCTGAATTGAACTAATTAGGCAATTAGCTGAAACTCATTAGGCTCTGTTTCTCTACACATGAAGAAAAATTATCTTAGCAGAAAAAGTGCTACATGAGCTCAGGGTGATCACTGAATTGCCAAAACCATGTGATTTTAAAAAGCTAGAAGGCTTTAAGCCTCTTCTGTGAAACCTTTTGTGGTATCATCTCTACATCTCTGAAGAAAGAAACTCCTAGACTGTTGTAACTCAGAACAGAGATTAAATAGAAAGCTTTCATGTTGACATTTCATAATCTAATTCGATATTCCCTTTATCCTCCTCTAATACATTGATTTGTGGAAATGTTTTCTACTGAATTTCACTGTTGTACACTTCATAGCCCATATAGTTCTAATGCTGGGGGCTCAGTACACTCTCACGCTTCAGGAAATTTCAATACAGCAGAGCCGAGATAAGGGTAGTTACAGCTCATGAAACTACTGAAGAGCAATATCTTTGTGTATGTTAGCAGGGATTAGTTTCTTGGGTGCTTGCTTTGAGTACGTGCATAATAATGAGACTCTTTGTGGTTAGGGGAACAAACCTCCTGGTCATATGATACTGCAATTTTTCTTTTCAAAACTATTGTTAATTCATGCTGACAAGCCGCTGAGAAGCTGTTCAAAGCGTTGACACAAATGTCTTCTTCTTTTTAGCTGCTCCCTTTAGGCATCGCTGCAGTGGATCATCCCCGTCTCACCCTTTCCCTTGCATTCTCTTCTGTCACACCAGCCCTTTGCATGTCCTCCTTCACTACATCCATGAACCTTCTCTGTGGTCTTCCTCTTTTCCTTTGGCCTGACTTCTCCAAACCATATATCATAGCAGGTCTCACTTCAATCTTGTAAACTTTCCTTTCACTCTTGCTGCTATCCCTCTGTCACTAACGCTGTCTCCACCCACTCCTCCCTGCCTGCACTCTTTTCTTCACTCACTTTTGCATTGGTTATTGCTTTGAATAATTGACCCAAGGTATTTGAACTTATCTGCCTTCACTACCTCTTCTTCTTGCATCTTCACCCTTCCACCTCCCTCACTCACATCCACATACATGTATTCTTTTTTTGCTTCTAGTTTGCTTCATTCCTCTTCTCTCCAGTGCATACCTCCACCTCTCCAGGTTCTCTTCTACCAGCTCCCTACTCTCACCACAGATCACAATGTCTTCTGCAATTACCTTAGTCCACTGAGATTTCTGCCTGGCCTCATCTGTCAATCTGTCCATCGCCCTTGCAATCAAGAAGGGGCTGAGAGTTATGATCCTTAATGTAATCCCACCCCATCTTTAACCTAACCGTACACCTCACCACTGTCTTGTTGTCCTCACACATGTCCTGCACCACCCTCACATATGTCTCTGCCACTCCTTACTTCCTCATACAGTTCCACAGTTCCTTTGTAAGTACCCTGTCACATACTTTCTCAAGATCCACAAAGGCACATTGCAACTCCATCTGACCTTCTCTATACTTCTTCATCAACAGTCTCAAAGCAAACACTCCATCTGTAGGACTCTTTTCAGCATGAAGCCATTCTTCTACTCGCTGATGGTTCTACTCTGCTTCAGCAGTTTTCCCCATATTTTCATGGTAAGATATGGCTTCAAAAGTTAGTTTCAACAACTCTTATCCATAGCTTCATGGTATGGCTGATCAGCTTCATAGCTCTGTGTCAAAGACACAAATATATAGGCTAAAATTAGGCTGCATTCAGTTAATCTTAATTTTGGCATATATGTGCATAATTCACTTTTTGATGATTCTTAGATGAATTTTCAAACCTCCTCAAGCTATATGTCTTGACTTAATCACTCCAGTCCATGGGTATCTGTGTGTTATTTCAATTTGTATATGTTTCCTGTAAAAATACAGTAAGCTACGGTTTAAACTGCATTTACCAATCTCCAGCTATTAAAGAGCTGTTTTTTCTAGGGCTTTACATACATTTTGATGGTGAATCTGATACAGACTTGGTAAATGCTGTGCCAGGAGAGGATGAGACAAGCTGTTAATGGCCGCTTCTCTGATTTAAAAACATGGACCCTATATAAATGAAGGAAGAAGCTTCCAGGTCTGAAAAGTGAAATGTTTTAAACTGAAATTCACCTGACCAGCCATTTACGTAAGTCTATGGGAAAACAGCCCTTGGCTCAATGGTCCATACCCTCAGAAAATATTTTCACGATGAGTTGATTTTCCTCACTCATAATGTCAATCTCACCTGAGATTAGTATATTGAAACCTGTTGAGTATTGCTTTAGTGCCTTTGGCTGCTCCCTTGTATTTTCCCCAAGGGGTCACCACAGCAGATTCATCTACATCAGTAATTTGCCAGAGGTTTGACACCAAATGTCCTTCCTGACACAACCCTTTATGATGAGGGGGGCTTGTGTCCCTACCTAGAATTGAACCAGGGACCTTTGTTTGAGAGGCAAATGTGTAAACCACTACACTACAGGGACACTCAAGTTTTGCTTTAGTAATGCTACTTAAATGAAGCCTAGCAGTAAAGTTAGAGTAGCACAAACATGATGCATCACTGAAAACTTATATTTTTCCAGATCACAGCCCACTGTTGGAATTTCAAGTCTGCCCTTAATTAAATGGTCTTCTCTAGTATCATGTTTAAATGGAGTTTCGTATCAGCGTTCAAAATAGTTTTCTGCAGCATTACTCTCTTGCATTATTTGGAGCACAAGATTTTAGGCGTCATGTTTTGAGCTAGCATGCATGTTGTTTTGGCTGACACTGACAAGAGAGAGGCTGCTCGACCCCTTCATGAAGCGTGGCAAAGGAAATCTGGAACTGATACCAGAAGACTGACTGTGAAATGACCTGAATCCCACCTGAATTCCACACAAAACTGTCAGTCTAAGACAGACCCAAACAAAGTCTCCCTTGTTTTTTTGTTGTGAGCAGTGCCAAGTCAGCTTGAAACTCACAGTTCTGCAGTGCAATACAAAAGCAAAAACACACCAACTTCAGCAGATGGATGGCACCGCTGAGTGCTGACACTGCATCAGTAATGCCTATGACAAATGCACAAGTTATTTTGGTGTATGAAGAGACACTGACAGGTCCTGAATCTATCAGAAAGTATTTAATGGAACAGGAATCAGATGCTTAAGGTGTGCTTTGCTGCTTTGATGACACCCCCCCCCGATGTGGAACACAAAGTTTCAGAAATTTCAGAGTTCAGTCACAGCAGGTAGAACAATGAAACACTGAGGAAATAAATTAACTGCAGTTCATAGGTCCATAAGAGATTCTAAATGAGACAATACTAATAAACCAATATGTAATCATAGAAGAGATCATTGCTTTATATTTAATAGGCTCTTAGACTTAGCTAAATGGCATTACAGAGGAAGGGCTGGTCTTTGTAGCCATTTTAACTCATGAACTCCAGAAAATGTCAGGAGAATCAGGTCAGGACATTGTCTGAAGTTCTCCTTTCTCACTTGAAGCAGCAGGTAGCAGGAGACAGGTCATGTTGAACATGTTGTCACATACCTTCCAGAAATAATACTTGGTTTGGTTTAGGCAAGAGAGCTGCCTGAATGGCAATCAGGAAGCAGGCCATATGATGCCAACTCAGGCTTACCATCTATGCTGATTTGACATGAATCAGAATACTTTATCATTCCCCGGGGGGGAAACTGCATTTTGTTAGAGATGCTCGGTTATATATAAGTAAATATAAATCAGAAAGGCATAAAATGAAGATTAAAATATATAAACATGTTTGCATAAATTGCAATATGTAACATAACTTGAAAGTTGAACACTATATACAATATGTACAAGATATGGGGAGACATATACCACTTTCTGTCAGCCAGATCATGTTAACATATTTTAAACTGAAAGCAAGAGAATCTTGTAAATGACTCTTCGTGATGTAACTACTACTTGTGGCCCCTGTTTAGTGCATCTTATGTATCCTCACTTCAAAGCTTTGCAGCAAGCAGCATAATGGTTCAGTGGTTAGCATTGGTTCCTTATAGTTAGAGGATGATTGGCCCAAACCTGGGCTTGGCCCTTCTCTGTGGAGTTTACACGCCTCCTACCTACTTTTTTTAAATTTATTTACGCTTCCACTGCAGAGGCATCATGCTTTCGTGTTGTCTGTCCATTACAAATCTTGTTACCACTCCAGGAACTGACTTGTGTGCTGGATCTTTACCATACTTTGTGTGGTTAATACCTGTGACGGGTAGAAGACTTGATAACATTTATGAGATTGTGGGGTAAAACATCAAAGTCATACAGAGTCATTAATGAAATTCTTGTTCTTCTAAATTCTTGTTAATAGGAGCTTATTGGGCTCATGGATTCTTGCCTATGCTTGTATGGTTGATCGCCACGATGGGTAGAAGAACTGACAACATTTTTGAGGTTCGTCCATCTCTCCATTACAAAATGAAGCACTATAGTGCACTATAGTGCTACATTTTGTAATGGATACAGGAGCTGAATAGTTTGTTGGATCTTTTCCAGACTTTGTGTGGTTAATACCTGTGATGGGTCGAACATCCAATAACATTTACAAGATTGTGGAGTCAAAGATTAGGGTCAAGCAGCTGGAGGCACACTGACCAAGTTCTAGGCTTTTCATTATCAATGAGATACCCTGGCTTGCGTGGGTGTTGTGGTTAAACAAAGGTTGATAAATAAATACCAACTCATGGTCAACAGGTTTTTAAAAGATCAAATCAATGGAGAAAAATTAGACATATTCTTTATGTTTAAATTGCATAGTGTCTCCATAGTGTAGTGGTTTACACATTTGTCTTACCAGTAAAAGGGCCCTGGTTTGATTGCAGGTGGGAGACACAGGGCCCTTCCCACCATGGAGGGTTGAGTCAAGAGGTGCATCTGGTGTAAAACCTCTGCCAATAATCTGCTGTGGTGACCCCTTGGGAAAAATACAAGGAAGCAGCCTAGGTCAAACCTGGTGCCGCATTACTAACTCATCTACACACAATTCATTCAGATTCAGGTTTACCCTTTGAGCTGCTAGCCTACACTCACAGAAATGATAGGTCTGGTGAGGGGTCTTGAATGATCTAAGTGGGTGATACTGGTGTGGACAGTGATGTGAAAGAAGTTGAAAGAGGATTAAACGTTACTTTCATTATCACTTGACTACATTTTCCTTTCACCCACTGCCAAAAACACACACAAAGAATAAGCTGATGGTCATTATTGTAGTTGTGTTTGTGAAAATTGCCTGGATATTGTGATGGTGCTTGTTTATGGGTTTTCAGTGCCAGTGCAGTAAAGTTGTTATACAGGGTAGTAAGCTGCAGGTGGACCACAAAACACATGAGGACAATTTATTTGTAATGGCTTCAACAATGAAAAACAACACATTGATTTTATTGTTCTCTGCTGTCTCTCTGCTGTTTTATCCTTGTTATTTCAGTAATGGTTTCACATAACTTTTGAGTGCTGGGCTCACCCTCTGAATTTTCTTCACTTTAGTCTGTGATGAGTTTAACATTTCTTACTTTTGATGACTGATAGATTTTAAACTGTAAAAGCTACACTTTGATCTACCCCAGGGAGTGTCCAAATTTTGAGCTGTTGTTCCGTAATAGTGAGCGGAGACAAGGAAGACAGGAAAATGGAATAACAGTGAAAAAAGAGAAGAGTAGATATGTTGACAGTTGATCATTTATTCAATCCAAATCACGCCACTCAAAAGCCCTGTATCCTTATTGCTTGTCTTGTCCTTGTGCCAATTTTTCGAAGTGTACTAGCCCCCCCTGTTGGCTGTTCTCTGTCAGTGTGCAGCTGCAGGGCAGACAGACTTTAAAAGATTTACCATCCATACTCTGCTTCTGAACAGGAGCTGCTCTGCATTTCAATGTGCTGCCAATGTATTGCTGTGGCATACTAAAAGGTGAAAAGTAGAATTACTTTGTGATATTGGTGCTTGATGTTACTGAACCAAACTGCACTGAGATTTGCTTCAGAATGCTATCTCTTTCTTTAACTGTTGTCTCAGTTGTATAATACAGTTGCGCTGGCTGCAAGTGTTTCACTAGGCTCTCTATCTATCCAGCCCCTCTGCATTTTCATCACTTATTTTATTTATCCCTCAGCATCTGAACAAAATAGATTAGCATTAAAACCAGTAGTGTGTTTTTATCACAAAGAGATTAATTATGCAAGGGTAAGAGTGGAAGAGTGCACCATCGCAATAATGCAGAGTAAGATGAGAGGAGATGAGCAGGACAGGCGAAAAAATGGACAGTGTAAAAAGAGGAGAGTCTGAACATCTATTTATTCTCTAGTCCCCTCCCTGTTTTGTGGGTCTATATGGGAAAGAAGAGAAATCTGAGCTTTCTATTAGAGAGAGAGAGGTTGGTGAGATAGGAGAAGGGAGGGAGAGAAGGAGGTGGACGAACATACGATATGGTGAGATGAGAAGAGAGGAGGAAAGTCAGAGAGACATGAGAAGAGATGAAAGGACAGAGGCAGAGAAAGTAGATAGATAGATAGGTGTGTCCTTTTGTGTTAGTTTTCATTCATAGAGAAGTAGGAAGGGATAGGAGGAGCAGTGCTTTCCCTCTCCTACCACACACACTCATCTCACACACATGTACGTGCATTTACAAACGCCAGTGCATACGTTTTCTCTGCGGAGAGGGATGGACTCTCCTCCCCTGTGACTCCAGGGGAAGAGGGGAGGCGGTAGATTTTGCAGCTCACACAAACACACACACACACACACACAGAAAACCACATGTGTTTCAGAGTGGACGAGCAACAGAGGGATGCGTCATGAAGGTGGGCTCTCTTTACTATAAAATTTGTTTAAATTGAGCATGTTAATGGATCTATCTATCTATCTGTCTGTCTATTTATCTAGCTATCTATCTATGCTTGCAACTTGTGTGCTGTAGATGACAGAGTAACGTGTCTCATTGTGAGTGTCAAGCTCTCAATGTTTCACACTCAAGTGGCTTTTTTGTACAGAGAGTCTTGAATATAGTTTGAGGATAGCTGATGGTGTTGTGGGATATTGTACTTTGCCTCTACTTAATCCTCCCCACAGATAAAAAAAATACTTTGAAATCTTGTATGTATCACCCTTTATGTAAATTCTTCCACGCTTCTGGCACTATGCAAACTCATTCACACTTACACACTGGAAGAAGGTGTTGTATTGACTTGGTCTTGTGAATGTTTTATTCTTTGCTTTCGTTGGCAGTGGGTGGAATGGGTTCAGAGCTGTCCATCCTTTATTTATCCATCAATTCATTCTGTTTCTCTGCTGTCTGATTCATTCCTCTTATTATATTTTGTTACCTATTAAAAGGTGGGGTAAAATAGTTTGGCCATGCTGTACCATTTAGTTGCATTCACACTGTGTGGATGGCAATGAATGCAGTAAAAGCAATAAAAATGTGGTCACACAAATAACAGGGACTGTGATTGAGAAGCTCTGAATGTGGTTTTAACATTGGATATAGGAGGCTTTCCTATTTCAGAATCACACTAAAGGATGTCTTCTGTATGCCTGTTGGTTTTATGTATGTTGGATGATGAGATTAGCTCTCCTTTAGCTGTAGCACTGTAAGTCTATGGTATAATGTATCAATCCCATGCAAAGCTGCTGTGATACATTCATCATTGTATTACTTAGCTCATAAGCAAGCTAAAAAACACACACACACTGTTCAGAGCGTATTTTGTTTACTGGCTCACATGCTTAAACTGCCCCAGCAGTTGAAACTGTACCTTCAAATGATGTTTTGTTAGGATTCTGTATACATTATGACTCATTTATCAGAAAATATTCCTAATGCAATTATTAAAAACATACCCACCAATGTAGCTGAATTTCCCTGACATGCAAGAATTTGCTCACTTACTTACACATTTATTAGTTTATGAAAAGTAATTATCACTAGACACAAATTTACCATAAATATTGTGCAAATAGTTATAAATTATGTATTACCTTACTCTAACAGGGTTGCATTATATACCATATGGATGAAAGCATTGGACTACACATCTTAATAACTGAATTCAGGTGTTTCATTCAGTCTCATTGCCAAAGGTGTATACAATCAAGCAACTCACCATGTGGTTTGCCATTACAAGCATTTGTGAAACAATGGGTTGTTCTAAAGAGCTCACCGAATTTGCACATGGTACTTTAATAGGATGCCACGGTTGCAGCAGGACAGCTTGTGAAATTTCATCTTTTCTAAATATATTTGTTAATTAATAAAATAAAATATTAAATATCTAGGATATTCCATAATCAATAGTAAATGGTATAACCACAACGTGGAAGCATTTAGGAACCACAGCAACTCAGGCACAAAGTGTCAGACCACAGAGAGTTAGAGAGAGGGGTCGCTGAGTGCTGAGGTGCATAGTGTGAAGAAACTAGAAATGTTCTGCTGACTCAATAACTGCAGAGTTCCAAACCTCCACTGACTTTAACACCAGCTCAAAAACTGTGCACTGGGAGCTTCGTGGCATGGGTTTCTATATCCAAAGAGTGGAAAATAAACCTTACATCACAAAACACAATGCTTCAGTTTGCCAAGACATTTTGGACAATTCTATGCTTCCAACTTTGTGGTAACATTTGGGGGCACCCCTTTTCTGTATCCAGCATGACTGTGCCCCCCTTTGCACAAAGCAAAGTCTGTAAAGGCATGGTTGGATGAATTTGGCGTGGAAGAACTTGACTGGCCCACACAGAGCCCTGATCACAAACCCATCCAACACATTTGGGATGTACTAGTACTTGGACTGTTAACCAGGGGCT
The DNA here is from genome assembly GCA_015106775.1 of Etroplus canarensis. Taxonomy (NCBI): domain Eukaryota; kingdom Metazoa; phylum Chordata; class Actinopteri; order Cichliformes; family Cichlidae; genus Etroplus; species Etroplus canarensis. Next base: position 19,714 of record VUQH01000681.1, on the reverse strand, counting down.
CTTGACAAATGTTATTTTCTGACTTCACAATGTTTTTCTGGATGAAAGGACAAAAATTCACACAGACACCCTCTAAAATCTTCCTCCAAAAAACTTCCCAGAAGAGTAGAAGCTGCTATAGCTGCAAAGGAATGGGGGGATTAACACCTTATTATTGGCTATGGATTTGGCTATACCACAAAAGCTCCAAGAGGTGTAATGTGTAGGTAAACAATACTTTCATCCATATGGTGTGTGTTGGCTGACAGTTGTTTTGCTACACAGTTTTTCCACCAATGAACAATGACAAACTTGATTTTCAAATCTGGATATTTCTGGATCTCATTTCTTTAATCATTTCTATGATGTTATGCTAACTATTTTCTTAATCCTAAAGTATATGTTTTGGAAAAAGACAAAGAGACTTAAAAACAAGACTGCATATTTTCATAGCATAGGGTGAGGGGTTTAGTGATTTCAGTACAGTACTGTTACCATTAATTATCATTTAGAGGTTAGGACAGTCAAAGGGCAGCCAAAGTCAAATTAAAATTTATATTGGCCTATAAAACAAACTGGCTGATCTGTTACAGTAATCAAAGACTGCTCAACAAAAGTCAGTATGTTCCAGACACAAACCATATAAATAATGTGTCCCTTCACCATGGTACATAATAACACTTTTCCTTAAAAACACAGCTCTCTTTTTTACTGAATACAGGAGTTTAAATTGCAAAGCATGCTTCATCATAGCACAAATTAAATAAAAAAATGCTGGAGGAGGACAGCCAGACTAATCTCACCCAGGCTTACCTCACCATGAACTGCTGGCCAGCTCTCACCAGCTGTTTTATCGTGAACCACTGATCAGTGCACAGAGCATGACTCAGACCCTTACAGAAATCAGGCTGCGCTGTTGTTGTGGTTTACTGTAATTTTATATAGTGTGTACAAACCTTTGACAACTATAAATTCCCCCAGTATCTTTATAGGAAGATGCTCCTTTACCAGTAGTCTTTGTCCCCGATTCTACTGTATCCCCTCTATCTGTGTTGTCTCTTGGTACCATCAGTCTTTCAGCCTGAATGCACAGAACACAGCCTGACAAGTGGGCTGCTGGGCCAAAATGGACTGACCAAGTCTGCCCTGCTACACTCTTTATATAGATAGAGAAGAGAAGAGAAGAGAAGAGAAGAGAAGAGAAGAGAAGAGAAGAGAAGAGAAGAGAAGAGAAGAGTCAGAACACTTTATTACTCCCAGGGGAGAAATTGAAAAGAGAAGATTACAGAAATTAATGTGAAATGGCTGAAAAAAGGCAGATTTTTGTAATTCTGCTCACAGACAGCATCAATATGTAGGGGACACAGACTCACACCTATACACACACACACTGGTATGAAAGGGATCATACAAACAGACCCAGAAGCCATCAGACCATGGAGTACAAAGCAGAAGCAGACAGTAGAGCCCCAAAACACCTGAAATGGTATCCATGGGAACCAAACTACTGGCTCCTGCATTTTAGTCAAATCAGGACAGTCTGTGCATTTATCTGTGTGATACCTTGACAAAGACAGGTCACTCTGGCCTGGTCTCATTTGCAGAAGAAGAATGTCCACACTGAAGGTTAGCGTTTCGGTTGGCCACACTTCAGGATTAAAGCAGTCTGATTTGTTGCATTTTGTCTCTGTGGAGTCTACCCCTCTCTGTCATTATGTGTTGGCAGTGGTAACACATAGGTGGTAGATCTAGCTAACAAGATGCATGCTAATGATAAAAGCTCATACAAATATTTACTTTGTATAAAGAAAGGATTTGTTGGGCAATTGTGGCACTAGAGGTGGGGTGGGCTTTTCACTCATCAGAATCGTGTTCCTTCAGTCCCCATGTCACATAATTCTTCATCAGTGTAGTGCTGGTGCAGAGCCTGTTCTGTCTTTGCTGCCTTTTGGGAATCAGTAATAAAGAAACGCTTTTAGGCAATTTGTGTATGCTCAGCAGCCACTTCATTAGGTCTACCTTGCTAGTACAGAATTAGACCCCTTTTTGCCTTCAGATCTGCCTTAATTCTTTGTGACATAGATTCAACAAGTGCTGGAAAAATTGCTTAGAGATTTTGACACATATTGACATGATAGCATTACACAGCTGCTCCAGATTTGTTGGCTGCACATCCACGAAGTCTCCCGTTCAACCACATCCCAAGGTATATTGGGCTGAGAGCTGGTGACTACGGAGGGCCTTTTGAGTACAGTGAATTTATTATCATGTTCAAGAAACCTTTCTGAGATGATTTGAGCTTTGTGACATGGCACATTAACCTGCCCCTTTGGCATTAACAAGGCTATTTCCCCCAGAGCAAGAGTCTCAAACCTGCGGCTCAGGAGCCACATGTGGCTCTTTTGCCCACTTCCAATGGCTCCCTGTCATTCTGACAAAAAACTACATGACTATGAACATAGGATTGATTATTGCCTTAAATCAATCTTTAAATTCCTCAGTTGCAAAGCCTATGCACCTAATTTTAAAAAGTTGTAATATTTGATCAGTTAAAAAGCAGCTATTTCTGTTTCCTGTGTTACCTTCATAGTTTTACTGAACCTCTGCCTGGTTAGTATGGATTTAAACCCATAAACGGCTTTGTCTTTGGTCTTCCTAGCTATGGATCTCATTGCTAACTTGAATGGCTTACAAGTGCACTTGATCTGCAGCTGGACATTAGTCAAATTTAACTTGGAAACTTCCCTTTTTTTCTATTTTTTCTATTTATAATCATAAGAGTTCATTGCTGTTTAGTAACGTGTTAAAAGATTTGAATTATTTACACCTTTTAATAGGAAGTATAATTTCTACTTGATTGGCAGTGATATCTTCGTCACAGGATCACTAGATATTTTCTCTTTTTTTAGACCACTCTCTGTAAACCCTAGGGATGATTATGTGAGGAAATCCCAGTACATCAGCAGCTTCTGAAACATCAGACTAGCCCCTCCATAACCAACAACCATGCCATGTTCAAAGTCACTTAAATCCCCTTTCTTCCCTATTCTGAACTTCAGCAGTTTCTGTTGTCCATGTCTGCATGCCTAAATGCACTGAGTTGCTGCCAAATGATTGGCTGATAAGATATTTGCCTTAATGAGCAGTTGAACAGATGTACCCATTAGGTTCCCAGTGAATGAATATCTAACTGTAATTTGTGTATTTGTTGCATGATAAACTTATTTCTCAACAGTTTGTGATGTGTTCACTGACAAAGTATAAAGTAGTACAAAGTATAATTTTCCATCAGCAATATGCGGACCTGTTTGACTTATATTCCCTCCACGCTGGTTACAGCAGTGGAAAATGCATTATGTTTTCAGGTTGTCCTTCTGTACAGCCATTTAAAAAAATCTGTGTTGGCAGTTCTCCTAAAGTAATTGGAAAGTCAGCAGAGGTACAGGATGGAAGGAAAGCTGTGGGTGAATTTCATCTAAAATTGTGAGTTTTATGTACAGAAACACTGATTTTACTTATGAATAGGTGTTTGTAGAGTCTCCAAAAATGTCACCATTTTAGTAATAATTTCATGTGTTGAGTGGACATATGGAAAAAGCTTATCTACTGACAGGTGCAAACCTACCAGAACGCGAGCGAGGGTGAGTGGACAGCTTTAATGTTTGACAAAAAGTGTTTTGTGGGTTGGAATTTTTTTTCCCCACTGGACCAAACCATGCTTTTTTATTTTGTTTTAAATTTCATTTTCCAAATGTCCTGAATCAGGTCAAGTTTTTTTTACATTCTTCATCAAACCCTTTCTCAGCATTTGCTTTTTGAAATGCTTTCATTTTTGTTTTAAAGATCATGTCTTTTTAATATCTGCTTGTTGAAATATCCCATTAATACTCTCAGTGGCATTGTTTACACCATCTCTGGTACAGATTGATTTTTGTTGTGTAACAACATTTTAGGAGAGTTTTCAGCTGTCTGGGATCTATCTCTATCAAAGTTTAAGCCCCCCTTTTTGTGTGAGAGTTTTGAAAAAACATTTAATGTTGTGGTTTTGAAAGGGTGTATTGCTGCCTAACAGTAAATGCACTGGTATCTGGAAGTCCATGTCAGTGATTGCGTGGTCTGCTACACTAGGTCACAAGGTAGAGAATTATGTGACTCCACCTACAGAATCCCCTTTAAAATTGCAGGTACAAAGAAGTTTACAATGTCTGAGTCACTTTAATTTACTTCAGAGTCAAGGCTCATTCTGAAGGATTGATGGTTGGTGTGGTAATCAGGGGAGGATAACCAAATACATGGTTTTGGCCTTGTGTGTGAACATCAGTTCTCTTTCTCTCCCTACCTCTCACTGATTCTGATTGACACATCATTCGTCATCCTGTACTAACAAGGTTTTAACCAGACAAAACAAATAACACCTCTTAGAACATTACAAGATCTTAGCAGAGGCTGAGAGAGAATGAGATTCATGAAAACATTAATTATGAATGAACCCGATGGAGAGGAGAGATAGAAAAAGAGAGGAAGGAGATGAGAGGTTGTTGATTCTTTATTCATGTGATAAATTTGCATTTCTGCTCCCTGCCATTTTGATAAATCGATGCATTGTTATTTTATTATTTATTAAATATTTTGGAGGCAAGAATGAGCCAGATCATTTTTTTATTGAAGCAATAATACATCAGCATTATCTTAGATTTCTGCAACACTGTGATACAGGAGGTATTGTGATGAAACCTGTAGGGAACTTTTTTCACTGCTCCTACACATATTTGAAGTCTGGGATGAGCATTCGTGCTTGATTCATGTCTCTGACAACTCAGGTGTGAAAGCTCATCTGTTTGAAATGTGTGACACCTTCAGTCTACATCAGTTCCCATTAAGTTTGTCGCTGCTGGAAAAGGTACTAAATTAATTTCACTTCAGTCCACTAAGGGTGACACAACATGCACAGAGATGATTTATTTGTCAAAAAAAGATGTGCTGTTGTCTTGAAAAAATGATTAATAGGAACAGTGGCTGTTTTTTTGAGCTTTTACTCAGCAATAAATTACGGTTCATGCATGTATCTAAAAGTCTGGAGTCAGTTTGTTTGGATTAAAAATTAAGATGCCTTTAACATGTTTACTGGTATAGTGCATTTCATACACAAGCAATTTACAAAATTAATGATAAAAACACCCTATAGTACAGTAAAAATGCTAATTAAACAGGTAAGCAAACACTAGCCTTGCAGCACGGCTTTTAGGAAAGCAAACAGTGCTGCTATTAAAGGCAACAAATGAGCAAAGCTCTGTACGGATTCTGGGGCTGATTATTCATGAGGTGACAAAGGCAAGTAAAAGAACCTCTGAATGGAGACAGTCAGTTGATGCCACTTCTAAAAGAATCAAATATATTAACCAGTACCTTTAAATATCATTAAGTGCTGACACCGTTGTCTCAGAGCAAGAAGGTTCTGGGTTCAAATATACTGGTCAGCAGGTGCCTTTCTGCGTGGAGTAGTTTTGTGGGGTTTTCTCCAAGTCATTCAGCCTCCTCCTGCAGCCCAAAAACATTAGGTTAATTAGTGATACTGAATTGGCAAGAAGTGTGGATGTGAGAGTCTGTCTCTCTCTGTCAACTCTGTGATGGACTGGGATGCCAGCTGAGACAAACCTAGGTGAATAAGCAGTTAAGAGGATGGATAGATAGATACAGTCACTACTGTTTTCAGACTGTGCCTTATAACATTCAGATGATAGGGGAAAACATTATCATTATCTTCATATGTCAGGGGCAGAGCAGTCTAATTCAGCATGATCATGGCCACCTCTGAATGGGTTGCAGCAGAACTGCAGATGATGTGCAGTAGGTAAGGTTTATTGTGACAGTTATTAACTGCAAAAAGTGAAGACTCAGTGATTTTAAAGTTAGCTCCCTGTTCTGGTGTTAAATCTGCCACTAAACTTCTTGATGTGTTGGCTCATTACTGTGAACATCAGCATCCCTGGAGCCTGCACGAGGGATAGAAAGCCAGAGATATAGAAGGCTGACAGACTGTCAGGGCCATACACATGATGAAATTCCTGTCACATACTCTGGTCCAGGTAAAATAGTGGTGTCACACAAAAATATCAGTGTCTAACAGCTCAGTCTGTTATTGGTTCAAGAAACCAGTCAGATTATTTGAGCTTTGTGCCATGGCATGCTATCCTGCTGGAAGCAGCTATCAGAAGATTTATACACTGTGGTCATAAAGAGATGGACATGTTCAGCAACAATGCTTAGGTAGGCTGTGGTGTTTAAGCAATGCTCAACTGGTACTAAAGGGCCCAAAACGTGCCAAGAAAATATTCCCACACCGTTACACCACCACCACCAAAATCATGCTCTCTTGCATCTCTCTTGGCTGTAATAATTGAGTATTTGAGTTACTGCTCCCTTACTATCAGCTTGAAACAGCCTGGCCATTCTCCTCTGGCCTCTGGCATCAACAAAGCATTTTTCCCCAGAGAACTGCTGCCCACTGGATATTTTCTCTTTTTTAGACCATTCTTTGTAACGGTCTGAAAGATGAAATCTCAGCAGCTCAGCAATTTATGAAACACTCAGACATGCCCGTCTGGCACCAACAACCATGCCATGCTATGTTCAAAGTCACCGTTCAGCTCCTTGATGCTCAGTTTGAACTTCAGCAGTTCATCTTGGCTGTGTCTACATGCATATATGCATTGAGTTGCTGCAATGTGACGGGCTAATTAGACATTTGCATTAACAAGCGGTTGAACAGGTGTACCTAATTAAGTGGTTGGTGAGTGTATATTGTGAGTTTGTCATTTTGGCTTTATTTACACCATCGCCATTCTCCTAATAATTCAAACTTGAATCCTTTGTAAAACAATCAAAAAAAATCTCCCCAAAGCCTGCTTATTTCTATTGTTAAAGGGTGTTTTTATATATATGAGTCAATAAAGATTGACTTGCTTTTGGTGCCAGCCTTAAAAGGCAATTCAGTGAACTCCTTATTTTGGGTCTTCAACAGTAGCGTCATGTTTCAGCCCCGGAGAAACAACAATATCCAATAACTGTTGAAATATTTAATTATGGACCAAAAATCAAACTGAAATTGCCATCCAGCCATGCTACTGGTGTGGATACAAGTCTCAACACCAAGTCATTATTAGGAGAACTAAACACATCGATGACTGGACTGTATGACTTGACTATAAGAAAAAGTTTGTTTGTTTATCTTTATAGCAGGAACTTCAAAGAGCCATTTAGAAATTCTCTTTTCTTTCATACGCCTATGCACACTCTTCTACCACCTCGGGGGACATTATATTTATTTACATTAATTTCCTGAAGACTTACACCGCTTCAACTTGCGTAAACCTTAAGCTAAAGACAAGTTTTTACATCAACCTTAAATATTACGGACAACAAGACACTCACAGAGCTGACGGGCTGACAGTATAACACCCAGACATACAGTATAATCCACTCACACCAGAGACCAATAAACTCTCACACATGTTGTTCCTGTTAAATGACACTTTGTCACAGAGCTGCTGTTTATTCATTTATTCCAATTACGAGCACACTGACACAAACACTCAAAGCACAAATGAAAAGAGTGCTGTATCCTCAAGTTTAGTGCACTGTGAAAAGTTGCAGTGGCTGCAGATATTGTGCTGAACCCCCTCCTGGAGAACAGTCCATCTTTCTGTCCCCAAGGTGATAACATTATTCATGCTGTAAAAAAACAACACAGCAAAAATGGTCTTGTCCTTAATTAAGTTCAATCAACAGAGTCATACTGGCTGTGTGTGTGTGTTTTCTTTTTGAATGAATTTGTGTGGAACATTTTTATCACAGAAAAAAAATATCGTCATCAACTTTCACAATCTTAACTTTGCTTGCTGTTTGACTGATATCCTGTTTGTAAAACTGTTGGTAATGTTCTCAAAAGTCCAGATGAATTAAAAAAGAGCAGATAGAGGGATGAGGCCTTATTGTGAATCAATTCATGACACTTGCTCTTTCAGTGCTCTCTCTTTGTTCCCTGCCATCGTTGTAATTTAGCCTAGGCCTGTGGCTTGCCAAGGGATCAAGCTCAAGCAGCTCTACTGGCAGAGCTTTAATGAAACACTTTCGCTCACAAAGTATGTGTGTGCTTGAGAGGGTACGTGTGTGTATGGGTACTCATAAACCATTCTCTGTGTCTGTATACACCAGCTGAGCCAGTGTAATTTAACATCCTGCTGATTCCACCACAGACACAGGCACACACTCACACGCACACACATACATACACAAGCAGCGAACTGCAGTGACATGACCAGTGGCAATAGGATACATTTGCTATTAAAGATATGCGGAGGAGAGCAGTGTCAGGAAACGCCATCGGATGGTCGGATATGTGGAGAAAAATGCTGGGGTCCGCAAAACATCTGCTTTTTAGTAATATGAGAGCACCGTGGTAGCTATAGTACTGTAGTCAACAAAGGCACATATCTCATGTATCGCTACACCAGCAGTGGCTTATTGTAAGTGTGATATAGTGATAATATTATCGGTAGTTCTGACAATTAGTTTTTTCTAAAATGTAGAAAGTAATAAATAAGCTGACAGAGGAATATGAGGGTTGTTTATGTTTAGGGGTTCACATGTGGGTGTGTATAATGGAGGTATTAAAGGCAGCATTGTTTCTTCTGAATAATGCAAGAACCAGTGGAATAATAAGACACATGGGTAATAAAACAGTATTAAAAGTAGGTTTAAATAATTTAAATACCAATTATCTAAAAGGACATTCTTATTAAAGAATGTGTTTCTGAGTGTGTGGTAGAGATAACAGGATGGAGACTTAACTCTGTGGAAAGTTACCAGCACAACTTAGAAATGTTGTATAACCCAGTGCAATTTCATAAAATACAGAGTAGAGATTAAGAAAGTGTCTTGTATCAGATAGAATTGAATATAGTCTAATGCACACTCTGAAGGCACCTGTCCAAATTACTGAGAAAGCAACATTTTAGCCATTTATTTACAGAAAATGTCATGGTTCTTCGTGTTAAAGTTTTGAATTCTGGTTTATTTTGGCAACACTTTCAGAGTTTCTTTTTTCTCCGATATTAAGTTTTGATCTTTATCCATTCATTAGTATTTTAAGCCTTATATTAGTTTTTGTTCATTTTAGTTCTATTCTTTTTTGCGTTGGCAGAGTTTTATCAGTTTTATTAGTGTTTTGCTTCGCTCATCCTCCTGTGTTTTCAGTTATTTTTCCTTTTCACTTCCTGTTTTACTCTCGTAGCCTTTTCTGTCTTGTGCCTTGTGTTCAGTTTTACCCCTGATTCATTGTCCTGATTGTTGTCACATGTGTCTCATTACCATCCTGTGCTAAATTCCCCTGATCACCTTAGTATGTCATGTGTCCTCACTTCCTCAGCTTTTGTCTTGTGCTGTGATGCCTGATTTTTGGTTTAGTCCCCTGCTGGGCTTTACTTATGGACTTGCTTTTTGTTCACTTCAGTCTGCTTCAGATTCTGCATTTGCATTCTGAACTGCTTAGTCATGACACCAAAAAAAAAACCAAAACTAATTCTCTCAACACCTGAGGCAGTTACACCTTCAGTGACTGATAAGATTCTGTCATGGTCCCTGGGCTATGTCTTGTTTTGGTTTTGAAATCCTAAGATATTCTTATGAAGCTTGAGTTTCTGCCTTTCTAATGATTATTGTATAGATTTTGTGTCAGTATATTCCTCCATTCCTTTTATTGTATAGTGAGCTGGCCCTTATAGTGAGGAGTTTTGTTTTATTACACTAACCTCCCTGTGTCCTTGTGTATCATGTTATAGTGTGTACTCTTTTGAGGTTTGAATTCTTGTTGCTTTAAGTGTTTTCTGTTTGGTTTCATTTTTGTGGTATTTGAGTTTAGGTTACTGTTTATGGAGTTTGTTCTTCAACATAGTTTGTGTGTTTAGTATCTCTTGGGCAATGACCTGTTTTACATTGTTATTTTGTAGTTTCTGGTTTCTGTTTATTTTCGTGATTTTTTTTTTTTTTTTTTTTTTTTTGTTGTGGTTTTGTTTTTTTTTTTTTTTTTTTTTTTTTTTATGT
>VUQH01000679.1:0-13401 GCA_015106775.1 Etroplus canarensis | reverse complement strand
TTTTAGTGAGAACTCCAGTCAGTTGGTCAGCACATGCTGACCAGGTACTCCGTCGGGGCCGGCCGCCTTCCTGGGGTTCACTGACCTTAGCACACGTCTCACTTCGTGCTCCTAGTGTGCCGGTGCTGGGGGGGGGTAGAGGTGATGTGACAGCTGAGGATCTGGCTGTCTCAAAGCGGGCAAAGAATCTGTTTAGGTCCTCTGCCAGCGAGGCATCCATCCTAGTTGTCGCCTGGTTGCTTCTTCTATAGTTTGTTACATGATTTATCCCCTGCCACATCCTTTTGGGGTTATTTTCAGCAAAGTGATCTTCAATCCTCCTCCTATAAGCTGCCTTGGCTTCCCTGATGGGTCTTTTCAGGACCGCCCTAGCTGCTTTATACGCTACCCTGTCCCCTGACTTAAAGGCAGTGTTGCGTCTTTTTAGTAGGGATTTCACTTCGCCATTCATCCAGGGTTTTTGATTTGGAAACACCCCGACCCTTTTGTTGACGGTGACATTGTCAACACAGTTCCTTATATAGGAGAGTACGGTGTCCGTGTACTCCTGGAGGTTGCTGGAGAACAAATCCCATGTAGTTGTATCTACATAACTACATATCTACATAAAGAAGGGCCCTGTTATGTGTAAAACTTGGGACTTTTATGTAATATAGCAGTAGTGGTGATATTTAAGTCAACACCCCATATAATATTTTAAACCCTATTTAAAAATGAGACAATTGACACTAAACCATAAAAATTGTGACATTTATTGTTCAAGGGAGATAATGTAGTTTCTGTGCAGTTTTTACTTGGAGTAGGGTTCAATAAGAATTTTCTGGGCGGTGGTGGTACAATTCAATGGCTCAACAAAGGTAGCATCAAAGACTTGAGCGCAGTCTGTGAAGCTTGTTACTTTTATAAGCATTGGCAAGATTAAATTAATCAAAGGGTATGTTTCATAAAAAACTGTCCAATCTTATTTTTTCTTTGTTCACCAGAAGAGGACAACAGATTCTTTGATTTCCTTTAATTCTTAGTGCAAAGACTCTGACTGATCTTCAAGCTCCATCACCCAGGTCAAAACTACTAACTCTTTACAAATTAATGACCAGTACAAAAACATTATCATCTAATGCTGACTTGTTACTTCTGTGCACAGCTGTGGATACTGTGCTGTGTAAAAGCATTACTAAACAGCTGTTTCTATGATGAAAAGGTGCAAATAAAAGTCTAAAAAGAGAAGATGAAAGATGGAACCTAAAATACTTCAGCAAATGTGTAAAAGACAGGCTGTATCTAAATTATATCTAAATATCTAAATTATAGTCTGTAGAAACCTTTTTTACCATTCAGGTGTTGTAGTTGTATTTAAAAGTCTTGTATTTCTGTTTCCAAATATAGAAAAATAAAACAATTCCATTATATTGCTTTATTTCCTCTCTTATCTTAATGAAAAAAAGACATACTCTCGTGTTTTAGACACAAAAATCAAAAAGGGTCAAGTCTTTCTTTTTTTTTTTTACCATATTTAAAAAAAATGAAGTTGATTGGAAGCTGCATGACAATAAATAAAATGACACTAATAAACTGCATATGCACGCACAAGCAGTGAATAAAGCCAGAGGAGAACAAGAGAATTCTGAAGCTTCATACCTCTGCCAAGGCTGAAAAATCCTCAAATGTCTACTTTTCTCAAGGGAAAATATTTCTTTTTATTTACAGAAACTGAAAAAAACCCACCTTCAATGAGGTAATAACATCACTTCTATGAACTTTAAGCCCAATCTATATTATAAGAAACATATCTTTCTGGCATTCGTGTATGGACAAAAGTATTAGGGCCTTTAAACTAAATTCAGGTGATTCATTTAGTTTTCCTCAGCTACATAAAATCAAACACCCAGCCATGCAGTTTGCCTTTACAAACATTTGTGAGATAATGGTTTAATATAAAGGGCTCACCGAATTTCAGCGCAGTGCCAACAAGATAGTAAATGAAATTTCTTCCCTCCTAAATATTCCACGATCAGTTGTAAGTAGTATTATCGCAAAGTGGAAGCATTTAGTAACCACAGCAACTCAGCCATTAAATGGCGGCCCATGTGAAGTTGCAGACAGGGTTGCCAAGTACTGATGTACATAGTGTGTAAAGGTCGCCAATACTCAGCTGACTCCATAACTGCAGAGCTCCAGACCTCTGGCATTAACAGCAGCACCAAATCTATGGGCCAGGAACTTCATGGTATCACCGAGCACAATGTTAAGCATCAGATGGAGTGGTATAAAGCACATGGCTGCTGGACTCTGGAGCAGTGAAACATGCCTTTTGGAGTGACACATCACTCTTCTCTGTTTGTCAGAGAAACAGGTCTTTGGAGAAAGCCGGGACAATGTTACCTTCCTGACTGCTTTGTGGCAACTGTAAAGTTTGCTGGAGGAGGGATAATGCGATGGGGTTGTTTTTCTGGGGTTCGCCCAGGCCCCTTATTTCCAGTGAAGGGAAATTTTGATGCTTCAGCTTACCAAAACATTTCACACAGTTCTACCCTTCCAGTTTTGTGGGGCAACTTGGAGAAGGTATGTTCAGAACCTAATTGGCCATACATATGAGTGTGAGCAAGAATGGTTGGCCATCTATCCATGTGTTAGCCTTGCAATAGACTAGCAACCTGTCCAGGGTGTACCCTGCCTCTCCCTCATGGCAACTAGGACAAGCTCCAGCCCCCACTGCTACCTTGAATGGATGGATGGATGGATGGATGAGTTTGTTGTGGAAGAACTTGACTGGCCCACACAAAGACCTGACCTCAACCCCATCAAGCACCTTTGGAATGAACTAGAACGGAGATTGCGGGCCAGGCCCTCCCGTCCAACATCAGTGTCTGACCATGCAAATGCTCTTCTGGATTAAAAGGCAAACATTTCCACAGACACACTCCAAAATCTTGTAGAAAGCCTTCCCTAAAAAGTGAAAGCTGTTATGGATGCAAAGGTGGGACCAACTCAATTTTAATGCCTATCTATTAAGAATGAGATTTCATAAAATTTCTGTAGATGTAGTGTGTAGACACAATACAGATGACACTTTTGTCTATATAGTACAGATATGATGCATAATGCTAAATTTTGCCTTTCTCACAGTATTGAAGAAGCCTTCAAAAAATCCTGATTCCAAATCTGGATCTGGTTCATCTCTAAAAGTTAATAACTTCTAGGTCAGGCCAAGCGTTGGGCCACAACTGGTAAAGCTTTTGTGCCAACCCATCTGTAACTTTTTGCATAATCCTGCTATCAAGCAAATAGACAAACAAACGGCAGCGAAAACATAACTTCATTGGCGCAAGTACAAAAAACTCTTGGCTACATGTGAAAAGTTAAATTGTTTCACATTCCTGTAACCGTCATGTGATGAAATGGTTCCCCCTCAGCTTCAAGCTAGATCTCAGAACAACCAAAACCATGTGGTCAGAGGGCCGTCCTGCCTTAGAGTGACGTGGCGGTATAAAAAACAGAATGGTGCTAACCCATGTAGTGACTTCAAACCAAACATTATTTAAAATAAGATAACCTGGATTTACAAATGACATATGTTACTATGCAGTATGAAACCCTGCAACCCAAAATCTTAAACCACCATAATGGGAGACCCTCAATAGACTTCCTGTATGTCCTTAATTATATAAGCATAGTATAGGTTTATGCAATTCTGATGACATAAAAAGGTCTTCAACTTTTGTTTTATTCTGAGTCAGATTTAATGTATTACTTCTCTTTGTAACCTTATAATTTAACTTCTTTCATATAGCACAAATCACAAAATAAGTAAACATTTTCAATACAATACAATATAATAGAGAAGCTCAGTGAACAAACCAGTTGGGAGAGCAGAAAGTGATAACAAGTGAAAGAGATTATAGACTGGCATAGCAAGGCAACAAATGGCAAAAAATTGCTCAAAGTAACCTCTTTAATCTTGACAAGTTTATGGTATGTGAACTATAGATGTTTAAAGCAACAACATGAATGCTACTTAATAATACTTCATTGTTTGCTGTCTGGCAAGCACTCTTTTGTGACAAATTAAAGGGAAATTCTAAATACTTGACTGCTATATGTAGTGACTAGCTGCAGTGGCTCTGTTTTGCTGGCAGAGTCTGATTCAATGTATTCCCACACATGCAAATCAGTACGAAAATGTTCTGAATAATCACTTTTAATGAAACATTTCTATGGTGATGGGAGTGATCTTCCAGGATGAAATTGGCTGCATCCATAGGGCATAAGGACTCACTCTGTGGTTTGATGAGTATGAAAATGAATGTGAATCACAGGCTATTATCTTGCAGCAGTCTCTACCACCCTCATGAAAACAGTAAATGAGGGAATATCTTATGGAAGGAGCTCATCTCCGCAGTAAAGTGTGAAAGATTTGGACAATAAATGCCATGATGCAATGAAGATATGGTGGCATGAGGTGGCCAAACACATTTTTAATACCCTGTGTTTGGTTTTCCTTTAATTGTATGCATAATAGCACAGAGCATAACTACAGTTTCTCCCCTGTAGGTATTCTGATTCTGTATTCTGATTCTAAACTACAAAACTTCTAATTAATTTCTGCCAGACATTTTGGTTTTGCCGCCTTACATAATGAAGCACAGAAATCACAACTACATCTTCAGATGTATTTTTTTTCTTGCAAAATCAAAAACACAGCTTTCACTTAAAAGAACAAACTGATTTTGATCAAAACTCTCACTTGCTGCATGTTTTGTACCACCTATACTTTTGATACATAATACTACAACTTGCATTTAGGCTTCCATCAAAAGAAGGTTTAGTCTACTTAAAAAAAACCTACTTGGAACACAGTTCAAAGGCTGCTTCTGAGGATTGTGAAACATACAGTCAAAACTAGCAGCGAGAGATTTCTCAGCTTGATAGGCTTTTCACCCTCATGCTGTTTGTGTCTACCCACTTATACGTGACAAAGCTGTTTCCCTCACCTGTTCCACAAGTAACAGTGCATTCAGTCCATGAACCATATTTCCAGAAGAAAACTGACGGTGGGGTGCTGCTGTCATCTGAGAGATTTTGACTGATGGTGTACTCGTACCTCACTCCTGGATTGGTCTCCTGAAAGAGAAGCTGTAATGCAAAAGAAGAAAGAGCAGAGCATCACTACCTGCCAAGTGTTGAAGATTTGCTTCACTCATTATTGCTCACAGCTGTAAACTATTTTCAATGTACACAAAAGCAACTGTAGTTACTTCATATGCTTGTTTGCAGTGAAACTGTATGCAGTCTTAAAGTTCTGCTTTTGACAAGTTGGCAGTTTGATAAGTTAGTGGGAGATCTTGAAAACCACTTATGCAGCACTGTGTGTTTTGTTTTGTTTTTTTAATCTAAACGCAAGTAAACATCCAAAAGTTACTGAGTCGTGATCCAGTTTATCAAGACAATTATCACTGACACTCAAGGGATTTCCTCCATGTTAACACTGCAACACGCATCAAAACACTGAAGATGTGTGAATAAAAATACCTATTTTTCAGTGCAAGTTGGAAAGTGACAGGATGCACTGAAAACATGGATTCAATCATACCTGAATCCACAGTGGTTCTGTGGTAGGGCCTGGAGATGTCAGATTTTCAAGCTGTCCTGTCCTCTCGTAAGTGAATACCGTTCCTGCTGCCTTGTATTCCCCATTCCACTGGATCGTCCAGCCACCATTCAGAAAATACTTGCTGGGAGTGTCACTTCGTAGTGCCAAAAAATTCCCAGCTTCAGCCAACTCTTCAATGTGAATATCCCAGGCTCCCTCTGGGATCAGTCCAATATCCACATAGCCTAAAAGATGTTCAATTTTAAGTAAGTGAACTAGAAACAGAAGGTGTGCTGATATACACTGACCAAAAAGCTGAGAAGCTTGCGGAGGAAACAAAAATCATTTAATAAAAAGAGGAGAAAAGGGAGTCAGGCTGTGAAATACAGTAGTCATCCATGATGTCAATTTTTTTCAGTCACTTTAACAAATCTTTAGGTTAGAATTTATGCCTAGAAATTTTCCACAGTTCTTTCCACATTTCAGTATTTTTACATAACATAGCGTATGTCCCTTTTCTAGTGGCCAAAATAATGACATTTAAAAACTTTAAAACTGTATAAAACACACTGATTTGAAAGGTTATGGTATATTGTGTTTTTTTTTCTTTTTTTTTTTTTTACAGCTGACATTTTCCAACATGTTAAGACAGCAAGCAAATAAAATCTGAAACATTATCAGCTCAACAAAATTCAGTCATCAACCATTTCATTATTTAAACTATTATTTACATCTGTGAACCTTGTGAAACAAAAATAAGAAAGCAAAAAAAAAAAAACTTACCAAGTCCTTCACTCACTTCAAATGTTCTCCTCACAGTTGTACAGGTGGAGCCATTACCATCACAGACTCCACAGCGATCCTCTACAGCACTGGAGTCAATCACATAATCACAGCCAATGTTCTGTAAGAAAATGTCCACAATATACAAAATATACTGATAAAAGACATTTTCAGAGGCTCAAAAATAATTGGAAAAACTAACAAATGTTAAATTTCTGATTTGTTTTTAATACTTGAATGAAAATCCTTTGCAGTCAGTGACTGCTTGAAGTTTAGAACCAGTGGATGTCACCAAATGCTGCTCCGCCAGGCCCTTACTGCTGCAACCTTTAGTTGTTGCTTGTTTGTGGGTCTTCAGTTTTTTTTTCTTCACTGAAAAGCTGCTCTGCTCTGGGTTGAGATCAGCTGACTGACTAAAGAATATCTCATTTGTTTGCCTTGAGAAACTCTTGGGATGCTTTTGCAGTATGATTTGTGTCATATTCCTTTTGCACTTTGATGTGCCATCCAATCAGTTTTGCAGTATTTGGCTGATTCTGAGCAGAGAGTATAACCTTATACACTTCAGAATATATCCTGCTACTTCTATCAGCAGTCACATAATCAAAAAACACTACTGACCCAGTTGTACTGTCAGCCATACATGCGTAAAACATCATCTTCAGCATGACTGAAAGATGATGTGGTATGTTTGAGAACATGAGCTGATCCGTTTCCTTCATCCTTTTCTCTTCCCACCATTCTGGTACAAGCTCATTTTGATTTCATTTATCCAAAGATTTTTTCTGCCCAGAACCGGGCAGTCTCTTTTCAATGTTTTCTGAGAAAAGCTAACCTGCCCTTCCTGTGCTGAGGTGGAACCAGTGGTTTGCACCGTGTTGTAAACCCTAATGTATTTACATTTATGAAGGGGTCTCCTTATTTATTTAGTTCAGTTTGGGGCGACTGTGGCTCAGGAGGTAGAGTGGGTCATCTTCCAAAAGGAAGTTTGGTGGTTTGATCCCTGATTTCTCCAGTCTACATGCCAAAGTGTCTTTGGGCAAGACACTGACCCCCAAATTGCTTCTGATGCATCCATCAGAGTGTAAACGTGTGCATGATAGTTAAATGCACTTAAAGGCATAGAATAGAGTGCTGTATCAATGTGTGAGAATGGGTGAATGTGGCTTGTAGTAAAAAGCGCTTTGAGTGCTCAGTTAGAGTAGAACAGCAATATATAAGTACCAGTCGATTTGAACGACTGAACAAAAGTTTAAAATATATCAAACATGGCACAGGAGCATGCTACCCTATTTCAAGTTCCTAAATTGCGTATGTCAGTAATACTTCCTTGGCTTTTTATGTTTAGGAGAATCAACATTTTTGAGTCAAAAAGCACAAATGGAGCCACTAAGACAAAGAGCACATGGGTGCCTGATATAAATGTCACAAAATATCATGAAGTCAGATACCCAGAGTCAGAGACTGCTGTCCACTCAGTATCCATAATCATGTCTGATTCAGTGACTGGCATTTTAACCCCAGGGGGATAGGCAAGAACAGCCTGCTATCTTGAAAGATAACAGCAACCATATTTTAATCAACATGCTCACTGTCACACAGAATGTCAACTGCACAGTGCCCGCCTGGAGGGAAAACAACAGTATGGCATTGAATAGTATGTAATGAATTAATACCTTACAGATGCCATTGATGCATAAATCTCGGCTTTTGTTGCCTTCATAACAAGGTGTCCCATCAACGACAGCATCCTGCATCTTTTCAGAAAAATGTTCGTTCAGAGGACGACAGTGCAGTTCGCAGGGGTTGACTGCCAGAGTTTTGAGACATAAGTGGTGATAAAATGTTGTTATAAAAATGAGTATACACTGCACGAAAACAATGAAAGGTGTTGTTACTTACAGAGGCTGATTCCAGTTTTATGTGCTCACCTGTGTTGATGACCGCTTCCCACTTGTAGAACTTGCCCTTGTATGGTTGGCTGTTGAAGGAACTACACTGGATGTCTCTGAACGTAGGCAGGTTCTGAGGACAAGGTGAGGTGTTACAGATCTTGTACCTCCGTCGTTCTCCCAGACAGTACTTCCCTCCGTGCCTAGGACTATGGGATATTTGTAGATGCTATTTGAATGCTTGAAAACTTTGTGAAAATAAAGAGGATAATTTTAGGAAGTTCCATTTAGACATGCAATAGGTACATTTTTACAAAAGCTTGCACAGATCTTGTTATAATACATCAGCTTAACATGAG
The DNA here is from genome assembly GCA_015106775.1 of Etroplus canarensis. Classification (NCBI taxonomy): domain Eukaryota; kingdom Metazoa; phylum Chordata; class Actinopteri; order Cichliformes; family Cichlidae; genus Etroplus; species Etroplus canarensis. The sequence continues at coordinate 4,777 of VUQH01000679.1, read as the reverse complement.
AAATGTAAATAACAATTAAGATTAGTTGCCTAAAAAGAAAGTTTATACTTTTGGTTCCTTGAAAGGACCAGACTATTTTTTTAATTATGTCCTGAAACCTTTGAATTGAAGGAGGTTGTACTTTCTTTTCATATGACTGTATATGAGATTGCCTTTTTCTTGATTATTACAATATGATATTGTAATACACACTATATGGAGAAACATATTAGACCACCAACATGTTACACCTACAGGAGTTTTAATGACATCCCATTCTAAATTCATAAGCATTAAGTTTTTGACCCCTTTGCAACGCTTTCAGTTTGCAATAATTCTAGTTCCACTTGATCGTGGAACGTGCGGGGGGAAGAAATTTTTACACACTGACTTGTGGTTCTTATAACAGCACCACGCTTGAATTCAGTGAGCTCTTTAGAATGACCCATCCTTTCACAACTGTTTATAAAGGCACACTACATGGCAAGGGGCTTGGTTTTATACTCCCGCGGCAATGGGATAGAATGAAACACCTGAATTTATTGATTAGGTGGTATAATGTGCTGGTGAAAAAATACTTTTGTCCATACAGTGTATGCTGTTTGGACTCTGTTGGTCCAAATTGGTCCCCAGAAGGCAACCAAAGAACGAACAATTTCTGCTACTTTCATTGCCTATATATAAATCAAAACACCTGCTCTTGTATTGATCAGACTAGGTTCCTATCTTCATTTTATTCATTAACCTCTGAAAAAACTCTTTTCTTGGTACCAATAAACTGTACTTTATTTTATACAGGATCCAACTAGTGATGTACTATTGGATGTCGTATTTATCAGCTTTTAAAATCACTCTAAATTTAATCCACAGATTATAATACAATGTTTTTCTTCTTGAGAAAAAGGAACATTTTGGATCATGCACTGAAGACATGTACTAGCCCTAAATAAAGAACGAGCAGTCTTACACTGGGTTATCACACTCTCTTTCGGCACTTTGAACACCAGCACCACAGGTCCTTGAACAGGCTGACCAATGGCTCCAGGACCCCCAGTGACCATCTACACTCTTGGGGTAATATCCGGCTGCTACACACTGGCCACCGAAACACCACTAATTTAAACAAAAAAAAAGAAAAAAGTTCACATCACTGAATAAATGATCAGATAATCTGAGGGGTTGGATTTTTTATTTCTTGGCAGGAAGTGAAGATAGGAATATTTGCATGACCATATTGTCATCAATACAGATTGAAATCTGTGTTCTGATACTACACATCTCTAAAATTTTTGGGGTTTCTTGAGTGCATAGTATGCCTCTTTCTTCTTTTTTATTTTGCTTAAGTAAAGCGGATGCAGGTAAACTCTAAAGGTTCATTCATTTTCTTCTTTTTCTAGCTGGTCCAATTAGGGGTTACCACAGTGCATCATCTGCCTCAATCTCATCTTATCCCTTGCATGCTCTTCCCCCACACTAACCCTTTCCATGTCCCCCTTCACTACATCCATGCCTTCTCTCTCTCTGCTTCCTAATATGCCTTCTTCCTGTCCTCCTCTTTTGTCTTCTATCCTGTTGGCTAACAGCACCAGAGGTGGTCGTTGTTAACCAGGGCCTTGACTGATCTGGTATGGAAGTTGTATTATGAATCTGTATATTTGATTTGGCAAAGATTTTATGCCAGATGCCCTTCTTGATGCAACCCACCCATTTGGGACTGGCACTAGGGGTATATGTGCTTGTGGCTGTGTTAAACCAAAAGTTCACTAAGACTCTGAGTAGCATTAAAAGTACTGATTAGTGTGATTTTCAATGTCATTTAGTAAATTTATTCAGATATAAGACATGCTAGGTGATTTAAAGTACCAAACAAAACAAGGAAATACTCAGAAAATGTTTAAACATCTGCACTGTCATTAAGAAACGTTTTCATTTTAATTTAATTCTGCTGCCATGTAGTCACAGTTCAAATGATCCCACAGAGTGTGTGTATGTTGGTGTAGTTTTACGGTATGTAGTGTATCTTTTCATATTACTTACTGTATTATACCGTATTAGAAAGCACTGTTCGTGTCATAATGTCTGAATTCCTGTCAGAATTATTTACAGTCTTGTCTTTACATAGGTGAAATTTAAACAACTACTAGGGTTGGGGATGGACAGAGTCACTTTCTAATTATGCTTCCACAATCATTACACTGCTCTGTTTACATATGTTGACTTGAATAATCTCATCCAAACATAGCTTCTACAAATCAATAAAGTAAACAGAAAACACTTCCATGACACAAAGCCCTTCTTCTTTGGAATGAGGAGCGTGATGAGAATGCTTATTTTGCCTGTGACAACTATTGGTGTTTTATTTCTATTATGGTCATGAGATGAAAGACTCACTTTGTTCTCACCACAACTTGTTCCGTCCACAGCCCCATCCAGCTTTGAGTGGCAGGTTGTTCCCACAGTGCACCACAGGGTACTGCATACATTCTAGGAGAGCAGGGAGAGATTCTGACTTCTACAATGTGTTTTTGCTTACTGTTTATATATCTTGTAGGATTTTCTAAGTGCACATAGTAGTAAACAGGTAAAAGTACTGCATTTGATAGAAAATGAAACCATGCATGTTGAGTAATCTACCACTGGAACACAAACTTGTTTTTTAAATCTTATCTTATAGATATAGGTTGTAAGTTCTTGGAGAAGTGTTTTTTTAATTTTTTTATAAACAGACTTAACTCGTTTTTAATGTAGTTCAAAATAATATCATTAATACTGACAGATGTTGTCTATACCCACTCACAAACCTAATGTTTACTCTTGCTCTCAGTGATAAGATGTGTCCTCTCTTCAGACACAGCATATCAGATAAGGATTACAGGCTGCTGCTATCCAGGGACTGATGATATCAACATCTCACAGAAATGCTTCACAGTGACTTATGTGAAATGATAACCTTGGGCAGTATGAACTGAATTACATTCTTTCACCCATCATTCATTAGTTTTATGCATCACTATTGCACAAATGTTTTTAAGAGATTTCTCTATGAAAAACATACATTGCAATACAAATGATCACATTTAAAATCTGCAATAATGTTACTGAGAGCTATATGGGAAGATATGTCATTCTTATACCCATATGCTAGAAGTTAATCCAGTTTCCATAGATTTGAAACAAGAAGCCTGACCTACTCAATATAAAAGGAAGAAAGAAACAACTAGGAGTAGCAGTGCTTGTAAATTGCAGACAGAAGGATGGTGTATGCCTTGCCATGGCATTATCTCTTTTGGCCGGGCAAGCTATTAACTCTTTTTCTCAAGCAGCGCGGCCAAGAAATCTTTAGTACCCGATTGCTGATCGGACATGAAATCAATGAGCTTTAGAGATTCCTGGCTGTTTATCCCTGATTTATACCATGCTAAGCATCCTTTCCATAGCTTCATATTTCTTGCATAAAAATAAACATTGGTTAGTATTAGTTTTCTTCTTCAACTTTTGAGTGCATTTCCAAAAATGATTAATTATTGTAATATGCTTTTATGCTGGTGACACAGTAGGTTATGATTGTAAGAGAAGCTCTGATCTCAATTTGCAAAGATAATCAATCCAAAGACCAGTACAGAGATGTTCATTTCCTACAGAGGTAAAAAAGGATGTCTGATAAGACCAAAAGGTCAAACAAGAGTTCCTCGGCTGATTGGTCCAACTGTCTTGACCCTTTCCTTTTGCCATTTCTTGACATTTGTGATGAATATGTGGAAAACATGGCCATAATGTAGATTACATTTCTGAGATGTCAAAGATTTTAATATCTAAACTTTTATAAAGCAATAGTGATCCATGAGCCACAGTCATCTTCTTTCCCAGTGAACCATCTGCAAACCTGTGACTGATAACAAAGAAAGAGGCTGATAAGATTAAGAAAGATACACATAATGAATTCTCAATGTAGAGATAAACTTCTAAAAGAAATGGAAAGGTTGTGGAAACTTTTAATTTTGAAAGACATTTTCTAAAAAAGGATGGGTATAGTCAACAACCTGGACTGGAAGCTTCCTAGTCTAACCAATGGTAAGCCAAACCTTTCAGGATATTGATCAGGTCTTGCCCTGACATCTTCCTCTGAATGCATGTCATCCAAAAACAAATAAATCAATAGAAATCCTTACAAATGCTCAATCAGGCTGAATCAAATTACTTATGTAATCCAATTCAATTGAAACAATCAAGACTACCTCTATCAAAACAGTTTCAACAAACTGCAGCCCCCACCAGAGCTTGTGAGTAGACGGCTCAGCTACAAAGCTGTTGTTAGTACTAGTTTGTGTTAAAAGCTCTATGAAAAACTTGGCACAAAAGCAGCATCTGGGTAGACGACTCAACTTAACTGTAATAACTTAACTTGGATAGTAAAAAAAGTGTGTGATGCCAGAACAGAAAAAAACATATTGTTTTACTCAATGTTCTTTTACTTGATAACTTCAATTTAGTATCCAGACAGAGTAGCAGGAAAAGATCTTCAGAAGATCAGATTCGGTCTGACTAGGTTAATTTTTAACAAATCTCAAATTACTTTACTGCTGCAGTGAGTCTCTAGAAATAGATACAAATTAAAAGTTCAGCAGATGAGTGCACATAGACAATTTGTCAGAGATTTTACACAAGATGTCCTTCCCGAGGCAAACCTCTTGGGGTGGGAGTGGCTTGTGTCCCCACCTGGGCTTTCTTAAATTCAAAAACAGACCTTTGCAGGTATGGCGCAGATATCTCTAAATGTGCCATTTTATAAACTAGGGTA
>VUQH01000678.1:0-13207 GCA_015106775.1 Etroplus canarensis | reverse complement strand
AGAGGGTTGATCCCTGCTCTGAACATGTCCAAACCATCTCAGCCTTGCCTCTCTGACTTTGTATCCAAACTGCTCAACCTGAGCTGTCCCTCTGATGTACTCATTTCTAATCCTGTCCATCTTGGTCATTCCCAGTGAAAAACTCTTGCTGCTGTCTTTCTGTCACAAAGCACGCCTGACACTTGTCTCCACCCACTCCACCCTGCCTGCACTCTCTCCTTCACCACTCTTGTGCACTATCCACTGCTTTGGATGACTGAACCCAGTTATTTGAACTCATTCACCTTCATTCTACTACTTACTTCTTCACCATTCCACCTGCCTCAATCCAGGAATAATGACAGCACTACCTCTAAATCATCCTACAGATGTTTGCTTGAGAAATATCACTTACGTAATAAAATATTTAGTCTGTCTCCTGAAGCTAAAGGCAGAAGTAAGGCAGAGAAAAGCCTTTCAGTCAACAAGTGAGTAAATCAATTTCTGAATGAGCTGCTCTTCAGTGGAGAGAGCAGCTAACTGCACAATAATGCTAATGCTAGGTGAACCTAATGGAGAGAGAGTGCTTCTGTTCAAACAGCCCAAGTTTGCCAAAATACAAAAGGTGGCACGAGCAAGGTGGTGCGATGTTCCATACAAATGATAACATAGGCCAACATAGGGATAGCTCAAAGTGTGCTGGGTGCCACTCACAAGCTATGGTCATTACAATTCAGTCTGTCAAAACATATTTTAAGAGAAAATTATATTATTTTAGAAGAAATTTATTTGATTGTATTAACTGTATCAAATTTAACATTGAAAATCATGAAAATCCAGAGGAACTGTTACTCTCACATTACTGGTATGTGGATATCCCTAAAATAAAAAACATCAGCTTTGACTTTTTGGTACTGAACAAAGGATGTGTGACAACCATTTATATTCAGTTCATCTATCCATGCATGTTTCCCCCTCATTCTTGTACTCTTATTTTCTTATCCGTATATGTACACATTTGTCCAGTTCAAGAATCATTTTAACCACACACATTGACAGCAGGAAGGAAATGGTGTAAAAAGGAAAGCTCTCAGACCAACAAGTCTGCTTTTAAATATCTATTTCTAAGTCTGAATTCTTGTGTGGCTTCAGTTCAACTCTCAGATCCTGTGGAGCTCCAGCCATGTCTGCCCATTCTTGGTTATACAGAAATAGTTAAGTGACCCTGGCCCCACCCTCTCTCTGTTCTCCTGCTCAGTATTCCCTGGCTAAAAAGAGCCCCAGTGTGGGAGCACACCAAACTGAGGCCCCACAGAAAACCACATAATTACAAATCACAATAAAGCCCTCAGTGTTCCAGCCTGAAGCTCAGCTGCACCCTGCTCTGCTCCAACTCGAGGCCCTTGCTCACAGCTACATGCCCCCTTTCTTTTGGTCTGCTTACCCATACCCCCTTCCGTCCCTCACCCCTCTCTTACTCTCTCTCTCTCTCTCTCTCTCGTCCCTGCAGTAAGTCTTCCCATACATTCAGACACACCAATACAAAATAGGTAGCAGTATCTGGCCACTCATGACTCTGTAGTTCTGGAGTTGTGTTTTGTAACATGCATGTTATATAGTCTACACTGGACATTGAGTTGACGTAGCCATTGTTCATATGTAAAGTAGTATGTAATTGGTACTTTTGTATTTGCTATTTCCTGAGAGCACCACAGGATGAGCTGTTTAAGTAAGTGTAAGTGGCCCGTTACTTATTCTACCCCATTCTTGTTGCCTATTTCTCTTTTTTATTCAAGTCACACACAACTCTCCAAAGACAATCAACACTGTAGCCATCATCACTACTCTCCCATAAAGAGCGTGTTCAGCTGGCATGACATCAATTTACCCTCCTCACAATTGCATCAACACTTAAGAAGCAGGGATTTAGAAGTGTTGCTTGTAGTAGCTAGATGCAGAAGAAGCAAAGAGACTGCTGTTCTGCCGGATGACCTAGTTTGCCCTTCTGAAGACACTTTGAGCAATGAATTCCTTTTAACTATACAAGTTTTTATCTGCGGTTGACCCTCAACCAGACATTTAAATTCAGTATGGGCATTTCAGTAAAGAACAACAAGTGTTATTTTTTAGATCATTTTTTGAGAACTGCACCATTTAGAATTTATGTTTAAATATAGTGCATAACTCTTATTTGCTGGAGAGAAGATCTGCAGTTTAGTTTATGACTGATTTAGCTCCATCACTGTTAATGCACAGAAGTACCACAAAACTAAGCTATGGTACCCACATACAGCTCAAGCACTAAAAGAGCATAAGTTAACTTTCTGTGTAAGCGCCAACTTAGAACACACACACAAAAGATTTTATTAGCCAAGGATTGGTGCCATAGGCATAAAGACCTAATACAGTCTAATAAAGAGCTAAAGCTCCAGCTTTAAACAAACAAGACTAAGCCAACTATTAAATTGCATTAAAGCATAAGAAGCAAGTCTCTCCAGTGAGTTAAAAAGGTACATGGGTTCAATTATTGCCAGAGGCAGTAAGTGGTGGTCTGAGAAGATGACAAGGCCACAATAATATTGTGTAAAATCTTCAGCTAGTACACTTGGCAGAAACATGGATAAGAGAATTTGCTGAGAGACATACAATAGAGGGAATCAACACAACATGCAAAATTACATTATATTATATTTTAATGCAAAATTATATTGTAAATAAACAGTATAACTGTGCTGTGTGTGTTTTATAGGGAGTTTGTTTTCTTTCATTGCTTGAATAAATGTGATCAATATTTACAGGATTGTGTCCTGTAAAAAGGAAATGTTGAGGAAGTTTTTTAAAAAAAATAAGGGAAGCAGCGGAAAAGCCTTTTGAGTTTACTAAACTACAGAATGCTCTTTTGTGCCAACTTTAAAAGTTTGTCAAATCTAAGTTCACTACTCAGATCTACCTATGTCCCATGACTCTTCCAGTACTTAAATAAGGGACAGCTTACTGTTACAACAGCAACTACAGCACCATCCAGCCAATAAGTGTTGCCTATGTTGTACACACCTACCATTAACTATGTGTTCCAACATTCAACTCAGCAGCTTCCTGGGTGCAGCTCAGTTCTGAGTGTCACATGACCAATCATACCCTCCATCTACTGTAACACTACAGCATTACAGTATGGACTAATATGGGCCACACAACCATATTGTGATACACAAACTTGCACTATATTCTGGTTAAATTGCTTCTTTATTGACTCTGATGTAATGGCCATAAGCATATTTTAATTAGCATCCAACACAGGTTAAAAAAAACCTAACAGTGATTGTCAATGCAATCAAAGAACATATTTTGGATTTCAGAGCCTTTTAAGTATCCATAAAAGTTGCTTATAAAAAGTGGCTTATAACTTGATTTGCTTAAAGTAAACTAGCTCATAATTATTCGACTGATGCAGTGCATGACCAGGTCAGCTAAACATTCAGAGATTTACGCTGGGCTGTTTCTGTTCTTTGATCAGCTCATTGGCCTCTTGTCAAGATCAGCAGCTCTTGACGGATTTGGAATGCAGCTGCATACAACTAACTTAGCTACAGCCGAGTCTTGGGAACTAATGTTTGCAGTGGCCTATGTATGCACAAACCACTCTCCATAATGTTTCAAATGTACTTGTTCTGAAGAAAGAACTTATAACATTAGATGTAACAATTACGTTAGGTAGTATTATTACCTCTAGCAGTATTTTATGAGTGTGTTGTATATTCTAAATTTAGAAAATTGCAGATTTTTAGTTTTTAGATAAATGGATTTTAGATAAATACATTAAAGTAAAAGCAAAAATACCTCTTTCATAAATGCTATGAAGAAAAAATGAAAAATGCCACCACCCCTAAACTGTTCTGCATAATAGCTCGGTAGATGCACTTTAAACTTCCAACTCAGGCCAAGTGAGACCTACAACCAGTCATGAACTGTAGCCCAAACACACTCACAATAATACTTCAAAAAGGTAGCCAAAATCAGTTCATGTTATTATCAGCTGTAGTTATGAAATCAGCTTCCTACTGCATCCAGTTACTGTCTAATATCAGTATCCAGTTACTCTGTACCTGGTTATACACAAGTCTTCTCTAAAAGGTTCAAAGGTTGAGAACACACCCAAAGAGTCATAAAAAGAAATAGCTGTGATTTTTATAGACTTGTGCATTAGGCCAAGAGTTATCTTATGTATTCCTTTTCTTTCAGCTATTGTTTTTGTTTGCTGCTAAAAAAAAAGTAGGTCACTAGAAGAAGTGTGGCTTCATCAGGCACCTTTTCAATTGCTCATCTTCTCTTTCCTGGTACTTTTTTTTTTTTTTTACAAAATTAGGCACATATCCCATTTATATCTCCTTGACTATTGTTGCCATTTTCCTTTTGTTATAGACTAAATACTATGATCTATAATGAACACTATCCGAAGGAAAACATTCTTAATAATGAGGATAAAATCATTCTATGCACTGCTTATTTGTTTTTCTAACCTCTCGCTCACTGATATTTGACAAGTGAGCAAGGAAAGGAAGACACAAAGCTCATGCAGGCATTGGTGCAGCTGTTCCAGGTTGAGTTATTTAAATAAAGAGTGCAAAAAATGTTAAAGTTCAGAGTGAAAATTAACTAGAATATATTGGGAACAGTGCTAAAATAAGGAGTGAGGTATAAGCCCAAAGCAAACAACTAAAGCTGCATGATAGCATATCAAAACTGAGTGCAAAATAAAGACATGTCTCAGTTGGCATGGTAGAAGAGCATTTAAAATTACTGGCAATTACTGGGAATTTCCCACAATTATAAGGTAGATGCCTTGAACATTTATTTTCAGTTGCACACTGAGCAGAACTAAAAGCAAAGAGGAAGCAAGGTGACAGTTTCAAGTTAAATTAAGTTATTTTTTACTGTAAATCCTTTCCCCTGCAGTTGGGTCCATACTTATTTGGACAATCGCCTGTCTTCATCCAATTATGTCCAATAATTTTAAAACCTGTTAAATTAGGGACTATGTTAAAAAAAAAAAAAAAACTACTTTTGTTAAACCCCTTGAATTAAATCTGAAAGTCTGCACTTCAAAAACATCTTAACTGTCTGAAAAAAATCCACTGTTGGAGTGTACAGGAAATGAAACAAAAAAAATGTGTCATAGTTAAAGCCCCCGTCACACCTCGACGATTTAACAAGCGTACGCTGACGTACGAAAAAATCTGCAAATACACTGGCGTACGTCGAATAAGTTATTGTTAAGGTTTGTATAAGTTAAGAGCATGCTGAAGTACGCTGGTATACATCGTAGTACAGCGGGGTAGCTGGAAAATTCTGAGCATGCACAAAATTTCCAACTTACACCAGCGTATGGTTCATACCTCCCACATATGCAGACCATATGTTGCAGGTACGTTATGCATACATTGACTCACGTTACCCATAGGTCGAAATACATCGAGATAATGTCTAGTGTATCATAAAATTTTTAATAACCTATGAGTAACGTGTTAAGTTTGTAAAGTCAGACGGCAGGAACGACTGCCGCTTGGTGTCATTCCTGCCGTCAGAGTTAAGTTTGCTATATGTGTAACATATAGCAAACTTAACTCCAACAGATATTGACGTTTGTAAACATTTTGGACGTGTTCCAGTTGTACTGAATGTGGTTTTAACATACAGCTATCGTATAATGGCGTATGTGCTACATTTAAGGGAAGTGGTATAAATGGTCTTTAAGTTGTGAATGCAGGCAATACCCTAGCATTCGTTAGTATAACGTTCTATATGTGTTAGCAATACATTATGTGTACGTCAATTTAACATCATTCTTCTGTGTATGGCAGCATTTTAGAGGAATCTGGATGTGTCAGTATATGCTTGCTAAATCGTCATGGTGTGACAGGGCCCTTAAACACATGCAGACCTAACTGTAGAAACACAGACTCAGTATATATGCAAACCACCTTGTACATCCACTTCTGTAGACATAAAAATACAATAAGATCAGCTGAGGTTCTGGTCTGTCAGATGCACTTCACATGCAGAAACACGCGTGCACACAGCAGCAGCAAAGTTAAAGCAGCCCCAGGGTTTGGAGCAGGTTAGAAGCCTCCCGGAAGGCAGATTCATGTCAGTGGGAGACACTTTTAAAGGCAACAGCTAATTGAGCTTTTTCTCCCTGTTTTCTTTAGAAAAAACATGAAAACTCAGGTGATGACTCAAATGAAAAAATATTTCAACCTGCAATTCTTCAGAAAATCTCTCTCTTTCTCATCACTTCATCCTAATATCCTGCGTGGATGTGTTACTTTGCCTCTAGAAACTCAATAACAAGTCATGGTTGTTTAAAAAAAATGTCAAAAATATCTTTGTGGCACTATTCGGATACTGAACTCCAGTTTAGATAGCTATATTAATTGTTAATAACTGTTAATAATTGTTAATAGTAAACACGGGAGTGTTTACAACTTATTTTACTCTGCAAAAGGTTTTAACAATTTTTAGACCACCTGCTTTCAATAAGGAGCCTAGAAGCGGTTCAGTTTGTGTAATGTCTCCAAATGCAAAGTGGAGAGGGGAGGAAACGCAGAGGCATGCTTTGACGTGCAAAACTAAAAAAATCACCATTTCATCATTCAGACAATGTGTCACAGCTATGGAAAACATGATCTAAAAGGTTACATTGTCAAGTAGTAAATTATTCTATTGTTGCTATATTGCATTTATTGTGTATTTTGCCTTTTTTCCAACCCTTCCCTTATTAATCCCATTTCCCTTATAGGAAGATTTTTTTAAGCTGATATTAAGTTGAATACTAGTTAGCATATCATGTTTGAGGGAATGTCAGACTGCTTCCCACATTCAGAATTACACAGTGCATGAAAACCCTCAAAAACAAAAACACACACACACACACACACACACACACACACACACACACACCCCCCCACACCCACACCCCCACACACCCCCCTAACAAGTGGCACAACCCTGCCTGCATTGCCAGGGATTTTTCTTTAAAAGCCAAAAACCTTGGTATGGGGTCCCAATTGTGCCCTGCTGTTTTAAGACTTAATTTATGGGGTGGAAAACAAAACAACACACCAAAGTACAAACATATTTTACTGCTCTTACGCATTCTTTCCTAAAACCTTTTTTAGCTTGAGGGGTGTGTTCAGAAAAATATTGGTGTCTGACTATTATGTGCAAAAAAGGAGTTATAGCAGTCCCAAACAATTACAGCTAACACTTAATTAAAACTAGTTTAGCTATGCACACACACCATGCTGCTGTCTAATTAAGGGGTATGTAAGCATGTGTCATTGCCACTTGCCAATTGTTTGTCACAGTCTGTTTCCTTTTTCTTAAGCATACAGTGCTAAATACAAACAGAATCCTTAGATAAGACTTGTTTAAGAGCTCTTCACACATTCGTTTAACAGAAAGCTGTGCCTGCATTCTGCCAACAAGAACCAGGCAACTGACAGGATGGGAGTGCTGGTTTCCTCAAACCAGTCAAACAAAAGACACATCTATTTCTCTTTAACATGCAGTCAGCTAAGGAGGAAGTGAGAGATGGGGGATGGGGGTTAGGGTCTGAAACAGGAAATGACATCAATTGCATCTGCAACACAGTTAACAACCATGATCAAAAATGGTAAATGAGAAAGAAGAGTGAGAGTGTGATCATGAGGGGAAAAAAGTAGTTTGGGGTACTAGCTTAGATTTATAATTTGAAACAAAAATTAACAAGAAATGTTATGAATGGCTTTCATTAAAAATCTACAAGAATATGAAAAAAATAGTAAAATTTGAACTCACGGTGAATGTAAATACCTTCTATTCTGTTTTGTTACCATTTTTTGGTAACTCTAGTTGAAACACTCTAGTCTAAATTTCCAGGGAAAATCAAAATCAATTTTGTTGAATCAACATGACTCTTTTCACATTATTAATATTTGACATCAATACAGCAACTAAAAAAACCCACTGAAAGAGCTGTTCAGGTAGTTTGATAAAAGATAATTAACATTTAAACACTAGTGCAAATCAAGCAAAATCTAAGTATGAAAAATTCAAAAGTATTTCTGAGAATTTTTTTTGTTAATTGAAAATTGATAATAAAAATAATTGTCTATGGGGCAGGAGAAATAATTAATTATTAATTAATTGCTTTTAACTAATATTTAAATACACATCCAGTTACAAAGTACTGTATTTGTCTGTCAGAATGTGGAGTGCTTAGCAGACAAAACAACACTGCAATATATTAACCTTTCAATTACAATTAGAGTGCACATACCCTCACCCAGTGTGACATGTAAACTATACCCGCCAGCTATTACGTTTACATGAAGCCCTGTTGCTCAAGTTATGTTAGGCACCTCACTTGCTGCCTTTCCTCCACAGCACACAACACAGAAGAACCAACAACACCAACAGAGGTCAGCAGCAGCTTAAAGCCTGTGGAGTGAGAGATAAATGGAGAGCCTGGGTAAACTATCACCTGGTACTGAAAGACACAGGAAATACTGAGGAAGAGATTAAAAACAGTTCAAACTTCTGGGTGAGTGACATCTCCCCTTTCTTCACATCAAAGAAGCACAATGTCATCACTGGTTACATAAAACAGAGATACAGTTGTGCCATTTGTGACATTTTACAAGATTACATATTTGATGTAGCTCACCTTCCTATCAGCTATAAACTGTCTTAATTTTTTCCACTACTACAATTTTTTGTTTGTCATCTACCACCTGGAAAATAAGGATATTGAAAGATGAGCTGAAGAGGGAGAGGATCAAACCAACGATGCACTATGAACAAGAACAGTGGGGATATTTACAGTTGAGTGCAGATGCCCTGATGACAAACAAACGTGCTCAATCTTATCTTCATAGCTTACAACCCCACTTATCAAGAATTTTTCAACACTGATTTTATCTCACATTAAATTTAATCTTGTTTCATCCCAACCTCACCACCCATCTAGGTTCTAGCCTCTTTTCCAGAAGACAATTTCCTGCTGGGAGTAACATTTCCACATTTGGCCTTTCAAGTTTTTTAAACTGTTTCAGTTTAAATAGGCTCAAAGCTAAGGGTGCAGCAGAATGTCCAGTCGAGAAAAATGACAGGATGATCCAATGAGGATCGAGGGGAATTTAAGTGAGCTCACTTCCTACAATAGAAAGAAAAAGGAAATGGATCGTGGTGGGGAAGGGAGGGAATAACAATTTAGTCTGTGCGTGCTTAATGACATGATCAGACAAAGAAAGTTCCGACCCCTGGCTCTTCATTGCCCAAAGGCATTTGGACAAGTAAGCAGTATAAGAGGGGTTGCTATGGAGGATGATGAATATGGGGAGTGCATTGTGTTTTTCAGAGTGCTAAAAAATTCAGCAAAATGAAGCAGCCCATACATAGAGCACTGTAAAGATTTTACAGTATCAGCACAATCAGGTTTAGGTTGATAGTGGTTTTTTGGCCTACCCTATACCGTGGTCTAACAAGTACCCAGACACTCAGATTAGATAATGTGCCAAAAAGTACATTTAAAAAAAAAAAGTCATCACAAACATACTTGGCAAACAAAATATTTTAGAAAAAAAGGTTTCTCTAACATCTGTGGTCAATGTCCTCCCCATATTTTAACCGTAAAAGCTTCAGTTAATTTAAAAAAAAAAAAAAAAGGTGATTTTTTTTTTCCTCCATGGGATACTCCCTTAATTTGATTTATACCACCACGCTGAACCCATGAACCTACAAAGTAAGCCGTGCAAGTGGTCCGGACAGCTCTCAGCGTTTACAGTACCATTCAAATGTTTGGAGACACTTGGTCACAGTGGAGTATTTCTTTATTTGTCATTATTTTCCACATTCTATAATAACAGTAAATAATCAGAGCCACTAAACAACCTCAACTGAGTTCTTCAGTGGTCTACATGAAGTTCAGCTTTCCTCTAAAAACTGAATCCGAACAAGCAAATCACAGCCTGTGTAGACTAAATAACATGTAGTTACATTTCAAGAGACGTGCCCATTAGGTTACAGCGCGAGTCATGGCACAGGGTTTCAGAAGGGTTTGCAGTTAAAACATATCTGCAGCGTAGATTTTACACAGAAGCATTAATCCCACATTAGATGCAGTTGAGGAAGATGGCTGCCCTTTCCCAAGACTGGTTCTGCTGGAGGTCTCTTCCTGCTAAAAGTGAGTTCTGCCTTTCCACCGTCACCAATTGTGTTCGCTCATATCTGTTGGCGTTTTCTCTCTAATATTCTAGGGTCTTATCCTTACAGTATTAAGTGCTTTAAGTTGACTTTTGTTGTGAACTGGCAGTACATAAATAAAATTGAATTGAACTGTTCAAATTCTTTCACTTGAATTTATTTTCAGCAAGTCTGTAACAAAATTCCTCTGTACACTTCAGAGTTCAACATGCCATCAATAAATGTAAGTCCACCTCCACCACTGAGAGTAAAACACCTCCAGAATCAGATGACTTAACTGTGATGACACCTTGAGCAATCACTGTGACCGAATCTGTCCACAGACAAACATGAACTCACCACTCAAAGTAGTCAAAACCACCTTTGCAGTAGTTCCTGTTATAGTGGGCGTCTCCTGGATTACATTTGGCCATGATGATGGACAGGCAGACACACAGAAAACAATGGTTACCACCTACTTACTTACTGTGAAAATAATGAAGTGCCATACAAATCCTTGGTATTGATCTCAACTACACACTTGCAAATTTTTTGACTGCATTTTTTCATGTTTGTGAAGTTATTTAATTGACAGATTTTGTCTATACACAGACAGCTACATAAACTCCAGCTCAAAACAGTCTTTGCAGTAGTTCCTGCTACAGTAGGTTTCTTAAGCACTGCATTCTGCCATTATGGAACACAGACTCACAAAGGGAAAACAATACAGTCACACTGCCATAGTTGGTTAATACATAAATTCTGGCAAAACAGTTAACTCATAGTGCAATACCTGAAGGTAAAAATACCGCCTTTATTCTACTATACTGTCTGTACAACTTAAGTCTCTGAGGATAAGGTCTAAAACACTAAACATATAACAAGGTAAAGTTGAATAAACATGGCTATATACCCTTAAAACTAAATTGGATTCGATTTCTTTGTAAATTAGGGTAACTGAACGCAGCTTCAGCTGCTCCCTCGTATTTTACCCAAGGGGTTCAGACAGCGGATTAATCCTCCTTTCAAAAAAACATTTTCTTTCTTTACCCTGAATCTTTCAGTTTCTGGCAGGAACTGTTTCAAAATGCTAAATTCCTGTGTCTATGCTGTCTTCAGGCCGACATTCTGCAGTATCCACTTCCTCTTATTCTATTATCGGATGCAGTGGGCATGCACAAAAACTAGGCTTGTGATCGGTTCTCTGTCTTCCACTCCCTGTGATGTCTAAAACTAAGATGAATCCTGAAGGATGCATTCAAAACAGGTACTACTCACAGGCAAAAAGGTCCACATACTGCCTTGCTTTCCACTCTATAATACCGGCTTCTCTCGTAATGTGGTGTTTTAAGAAACAGCAAGAACAGTGTAACAACAAAGCAACAATATGAGTTGTGGATAGAAATGAAGACTGAGACAGTGGTAGAAGATTTTCCAAGCTATCAGTATTTCCAGAGCAAAGAGGATAGTGAAGCCTAGTCCCTGTGGACCTGCACTGAGACATGCAGTCTGCAGGAACAGGCTTTATCTTCAGAGCTCTCCCTATAATTGCAGGATATTCAGCCTTTTCACATACCAATTCACAGATCTGCCATCCAGTGCGTCATACAGTTAATTGGACAGCACTGTGGTACAGACTGTTGAGTAAACAAGGTCAAGTCACCCAAAAACATAGGGCAGCAACTCACTTGATAAATTTCACAGAATGAGCACATTTCTGTCAATCTGTCTGATGCAATGCAGCTCCTAAGAAGCTGAAGTTCAGATGAGAATTTTTGAGGTGTTGTGACAGTGTTCTCTGCTGTCAGAGAAGCACTGAAATCACAGCCGTTTATTCCCATGGAACAGGTCAGTCTGACTTGTTTTCTCCAGGGAAACCTAGGGCTCTATAATGAGCCAACTGTGATTACACCACACATCCACTAAAGCTCTGCTATCAACTTTAATAAGAGGGAGGCGCTCTGAGTCTATGCAGTGCTGACCACATGAGCTGACAAACAGTAGAACGTGTCACCTTGTGCAGTCATCGAACATGTCTACAGTAAATAGGTGACTCTACTTAGACTTACATTTGGGCTACAATGTGTTTCTAAAATTTAAACTCTATTTTAGCACAGAATACAGTGTATCCTATTAAAACTGGACACAGTTTTTTGGACAAATACTGTAAAATTTTGACACCTTCTGCTAAATCCGCTTTCTTTGTATTCTTGTAATGTGATCAGGTACCAGAGTAAAATATCCACTATGGCAAAGGCAATAGCTCAGGTTTTCCTGCTTAGTTCTCTTTAGATTGGCAGTTTTTACAAATTGTAGCCTCACTCTATGATCAATACTGCATCTGCAGAGGCACGATTTGCAAAAATTGCATTCATTTCTTCTGAAAACACTGATTTTTTTTTTCTTCCCTTAACCCAAACTAAGAAAAAAGATGGGTGCTAGTGGGCACAATCTAATAAAGCTCAGTGTGGGCAAAAATCTTATTCCTAACAGGTTTGCCTGTGTCCTTTCATTTTTAAAGAAATAAAATATCATAATAAACATCAGCTAATAAAAGCAGCCAATAAAAAGTAACGGCTTCTTAAAAAGTAAAAAAAAAATGTACTCTTTGAAAAGATGTATGCTGCTATATTCAAAAGCCCATTCTGTCTGATATTTCTAAAATCTGCCAGTTTTCTATTTGGGACTGTGTACTTATGAGTACTCAGTAAAGGGCACAGCAGTAGGGCTTCCAAGGGGAACAGAAATATCAGGATATCTTCTACTCAAATAATTCTACCCTTTAGTGTTCATTTAATCCCATTCAGTGCTTACTGGAAGTCCCATTCCCTGCCCAAGACTTTAGCAGCATATGCGCAACAGTTAGCAGAATTCCTCATGCATACTGAAGAATGCAGATGTAAAGAGGAACAGAAAATTACTGGTTTCATATCATGTGGGTTTCTAGCTCTAATAAATGTTGATTCATATTACTGACCCGTGTTTAAAAAACAAATAAGGTGACTAT
>VUQH01000677.1:0-21592 GCA_015106775.1 Etroplus canarensis | reverse complement strand
TAAGTCGACAGTACTTAGCATGTGCCGGTCTTAATATTAGCCGTTGGGTTTTGTTAGTGCCTTGAAATCAAAAGTGAGAGCATAATAGGGAGGTCCAGCAGTTTTATTACAATTCATTTAGTATGATCTGTAGGTCAGTTATAAGACAAGCAGATAAAACTCAATTCTCTTAACTTAGCGCGAAGACTGGAAACAACTAGCTCTTAGTATCACCAGGCAAACAGCACAGATTTCCAGGAAGTGATTGCACTCAGCTAAGAAATGGCTGAGCACATGACTCCCTCCACCTTTTTTTTAGATTATAATACAGTTATGTCTTGAGCTTTAGGCCGGTTAGTAGGCACCTTAACATTGGGCTAAGTTAGGTCCAAAAGTTTTTCGACATTGACACTTTTTCTTTATAATTTTTGCCTCTACATTCCACCACAGTGAATTTTAAACCAAAGAGTCAAAATGTGATCCAAAGCAAATTTTCAGCTTTCAGTCAGAGGGTTTACTGAAAGAACTGCATTAACAGTTGAGGAATTACAGCTATTTTATACAAGGTCTCCCATTTTTAGTGGCTCAAATGTAATGGCACAATTGACTGATAAGCATTTTCACAGCCAGGTGAGGCCTGATACCTTATTACTTCATGGCAAACTACATACAGAAAAGCTATGGGGTGGATTCCAAGTCATGGACTTGCATTTGGTTGCTGTTCAATTAAACTCTTAATATGAGGTCCAAAGAAATGTCAATGCAAATAAAGGAGGGCACTGTTTTGCTGAAAAACCAAAACAGAAAATCAGAGAGATAAGAAAACTTTAAGAGTGGCCAAAACAACAATCTGGAATACACTGGCTCAACAACACTAAAAGGCCTGGAAGATCATGGAAGACAACTAAAGTGGATGATCAGAATTCTTGACTCACCTGAGAAAAAAAAAACCCTTCACAACATGTAGCCAAGTCAAAAGGCAGGTAAGATAAGATAATCCTTTATTGTCCCACAGCAGGGAAATTCACATCATTGTGTATCATTGTTAAAGTATGAAATCAAGAAGCTTTTGAATACAGAGGATCAGGAGACTTGATTGGAACCAGAGGGTTGCTGAGGGCTACTGGTTCAAGACCCCGTTCTGGACCTGCGCATATGGAAGTGGATTGGAGGCCAGAGAGGTGTCGGCTCACCCTGTTGCTCTCTGTGACATCTGTGATAAGCAGCCTTTATTCATTCACTCACTCACTGCATGTTCACTGGCCTCCTGCATGTAAAAGTGCATAACAACATAAGAGTGTGTTTGTGTTAACTGTAATTTTCCTATATAGGGAATAAAAAAGTATGTTGTCTTCTTCTTATTAAAACAAGGTGGAAACCACTGGTCATACTCAAAAACAGGAAGACCAGATTTGACTTTGTCAGAAAATGTCAAAAAGAGCCTGCCCAGTTCTGGGAAAAAAAAAACCAAAATGTTGAGCAGATGAACTTGCACCAGAATGATGGGAAGAGACAGACATGGGATGTTCTTCAGTGGCCAAGTCCACTCACCTGATCTCAGCCCAGTAGAGCAGCTTTTCAGTTACTGAACACAAAACTGAAGGCAAATAGGCAGCTGTAGTAAAGGCCTGGCGGAGCATCTCACGGGAGGAAATGTAGCATTTGCTGATGTCCATGGGTTCCACACTTTAGGCAGTGATTGACTGCAAAGGATTGAAAGCAATCCTTATATTTAAAATAACGCTATTTGCCTCATTACCTTTGAGGGTCTGAAAATGGTGTGGCTGGATTTCCTGAACAGTTAATGAATTAAAGCTGAAAGTCTGCACTTTAATCACATTTTTACTGTTTAATTTAAAATCCACTGTGGTGGTGTGCAGAGGCAAAATTATGACCTAAATAAATAAGTAGTAATTGACCCAAAACTTATGAAGTCATTATTTTGGACAAGAAAAGTTCCCTATGAACTTTTCTTGTGAACAGAGTCATGTTAACTATAAGCTGTAGACATGTTGCAGTCAGGCTTTTGTGAGGGTGAAAAGGAAGGGGAGGCAAATTGCCATTTGATGAGTTAAGTATCTGGTATTGTTCTGCTAGGTGTACAATTCAGGGAAATGTGTTCTACCACAGGCATCAATCTGGTTTTCCTTGTGTCAAAAAAAGACGCAATTGAGACACAATGCCATGAAATGACACACTAAAAATTCTCTGATGTTGAGCATTGATACAGAAACACAATGGCCTCCCTGGTAATGTAAAGATACTGCAGTTGTAGGTTCCATCTGGTTGTCTCTTCTCAAGGAGGTTATGGTGAAAGAAACAATTTCACATCTTTATTTCGGGGGAAAAACTTAACTATTTTCTCTACCTATCTAAGTCTTAGGGTTTACATGAAGAGATAAAACTGAGATGCAGATAATATAAAAATAACTTTGGACAGAGGTATAAAGTGAGGGGGTCGATGGTTTTCTATCTTTTACTTGCAGATTGATACGTTCCTCTCTGTTACATGTGGATAATATCACAAGGCTCCACAGGACACCCAATATTTAAATCAAAGGTTAGACATTTAGTGAAACTTGCTTCTTTACAAAGAATTAACTGTAAAAGAATGTGTTAAAGACATACGTAGGATTCTCATGAATGCAATCCCTGGAGGGTATTTCTTGAAATTTGACAGTCTGCTCCTTAAAGAAAAGAAATCGTGTGCAGGGAGTTGGTTCTTGTGGTAATTAGTGTTTTACAAGGGAAGTCGGGGAATTTCTTGGAGCTGTGACCTGGCAGCTGTTAGATGAACTACTGACACATCCACTTCTACCAGATTTTTCCCCCCACAACATTATATTAAGCAACAACAAGAAATACCACTTATGCCTCCTCCAACCAGTCAGGTTCGTATGAAGGAATTTAATACACAGGCTCCCAGGATTAGTGTTACCACTTCAGTATTGGGGTTTCCCCTGTGCTCCTTGGTTAATGCTTTGAAAAAATGGCCAGAAGATTATGTTTGTCTAACGTTATGACAATATGTTAAGAGAAGATTGGATTACTTTTAGTCAAGACCACCCACATTTTTTGGCAGGTCTATTTTGAAGCTTATTGTTCCTTTCTTATGACCAGTGCTTCCACAAAGTTCCCTGCAAATCCGTTATCATCATACATCATGAGAAATCCCACTAACAAGAACTGGAAGAAGGAACTAGAACAGAGGAAATGGATGACTAATGAGGCTTCAGGGAATTGAGTTTATTCATCACTTCTCAATGAGAACTGTTTTATTGTAAAAGGAAATACTTATCCAAGGGAACTGGCAAACAGTGAGGATGCCCAGTAGGCTAATATTTAACAGAGGAGTTATTAGGAGCTAATAACCTCTACCACAGAAGTAGTCAAATCTAATGAGGATGCCAGGATCTCATTCATTTGAACCCCACTGCTGAAAATGGAGCAACTTATTCATATTGAATGTCAAAGAACACCTCCCTCTTATTCATTCTTAGTTTGTCGTCACCCACGTTGTGAATCTCTTCAGGCATCGATTTTCAATTGATTTCTGTAGAAGTGTGTGCAATTAAAGGACAGAAAACTCCACGCGGAGGATTCCACAGAAATCAGCTGATAAGCAAGCAGTTGCAGAACACCTCACTTCACCTTTCACTTCTCAAAATAGTCAGGAATGTCCTGAAAGCCAAAATGCTATAAGAGTGAAACTGCTACGTATGATTCATTCGTCATCAGACAACAGACCCACAAGACACAATCTGTGATAAAATAGCAATATTACATATAACTACAAGGTCAGTCTTTTTAATAAAAAAAAAACTGAAGGATTGATATCATCTATATAAATTGAATCATTAGATATTTATCACTTACTCATGTTCCACTCTGTGTCTTTGTGTCTGTTCCACCACGTCTCAGCCTCTCTCTCAAGCTTAGGTAATTATATCCTCAAACTAGTCAAACTTTACTTTAATCAACTGTGAGTATTACATTCAGTATGACTCACCATTATGTTTGTTTGTGTGTGTGTTGCTACATTTGTCTAGACTCAAGAGACTTAAAAAAAAATCCCCCAAAGATTACAAAGCCTTATGGTAAGGTTTGGTTTTCAGCGTTGGAGGTATGGTGAGGTATGATGAAGGGATAGGAGTTTTGGTAAGGTTGCAGTGTCAGAGCAGAAATGAAATGCACACTGCACTGTGTGAAAAAGTGACACATACTCTCACAAATGTCATGAAACTGCAAAAATCAACCAAACTATGATGCTTTTTAAAGATAACCCATTTGGAGGCACATGTAGTAGACTCATGTAGATTGCAGTGCCCACACACTGATTTGTAATTTTACATTTACAAAAATTGGTGGCTGTTTACCTGAAATCAGTCGTGGGGCAAACAGGTAGCCTGGTTCTGTCTGTACTTAGCAATATAACAGTATACAAATACAGTCACCTCTAGAGTTCGCTTATAAACATGTATTTTTCCTTTTGAATCTATAGTGACCCTGTACTGTAGTGGTTTATACATTCGCTTTACAAGCGAAAAGTCACTTTTTTTTATTCCAGGTGGGGACACTAGCCCCTCTCACCATGGAGGGTTGCATCAGGAAGGGCATCTGGTGTAAAAACTGGGGGCCATCATACTTCTGATAACTCCATTTTAGGATATTTTCAGCTGGAGTAGGGACATTATATAGACAAAAACATTGGGCTGCCGACACATTACATCTACATGAGCTACCATTCTAAATCAATAGGCAGTAATATGAAGTTGCCCTACCAGCCCTCACCTTTGCAGCTTTCACATCTTCCACTCTTCTAGGAAGGCTTTCTACATGATTTTGGAGGTTTCCTGTGGGAACATTTCTCCATTCATCCAGAAAAACCTTTGTGAGGTCAGACACCGATGTTGGATGTGAGGGTCTGGCTCACACTCTCCATTCTGGTTCATTTTAAATGTGTTGGATGGGGTTGAGGTCACGGTTTTGTGTGGCCCAGTCAAGTTCTTCCACATCAAACTTATGAACCTTGCTTTTTGCAAACACATCCACTTTAAAATAATCCCACTTGTACCATAAGTGACTTACACTGGATAACAATATTGTCATGCACACTGTCAGCTATGTAAACTGTGTGCAGAAACCAACAGGGAGACCAGAGAAGGGGTGGTTGTAGTGGGGAAACCTCAACATAGCACATGGTCAATTGAGTGGAATATAGAATAACACACACATACACTCAAGTGTCAAACTGGAATGCCTTCATAAGTTGTTTGCTCCCATTATCAAACAGCTACATATATGAGTTATAAATTCATTCACACTGAAGTTTAGCTGTGTGGCTATGGTTCAGACAAACGACAGAAGTTTTGTAAGTACCTGCTGCAGCCACTCAGTTTGAACTAATGAATGTTAGAGTTATGAATAAGTATGTTTAAGGTCACACCTCTTAATTCATTTAAATGCGAAAGTAACCCTGATGAAATTTCATGAGTCACACACCCAACCAACTGATCCAGTGCTAGCACACCTTTTTTGCCACGATTGTCAAGGAAACCTCCTAACTACTGCCTCCCTTTCAGTTTCTTCCTTATTGTTATTACCTGATTTCCTGTATAACTTGTAATCCCTTCTGCTTGTTAACATAGTTCACGTATTTCCTATAGACTGAAAGTTTATTTCTCATAACTCTAACCCTGACCTTGATCTATCATGTATCTGTCTAACCACTAACCCCAAAAATTTCCCACTTCCTCTTGAGTACATTTTAATCTGTACTGGGTCCAAATTAGATTGAAAGTACTCCACACACACACATACAATCACACACTTCATTACGCGTCACCTCTCCCCCTGATTCTGGTAAGTGAGTCTGTATATAAGCGTAACAGTCCATTTACTACCAAAGTAACCCCACCCACCTGTCACTTTGTCCTACAGATATGAATCATCACAGTGACGATATACTGTACATCACCCTCCACACTTCCTCCTGTCTGCCTGGCTGTCTGTCCTATTGTCTGCGATGTGAGGGTGTGTTTGTCCCTCAATCTCTCACTCAACTCCTACAACTCATGCGGCTAAACATGAAAAGGTTAACAGAAATACCACACTCATAAAAGTAAGTAGCAGAGTAATTTTAAATACTTTATTTAAAAATATAATAGCACATGATAAAACATATAAAAAATGTTTGATTCAGTCATGAGAGACTGAATCAGATATCAAATATAAACTCACTGTCAGAGATGGGTGAGTAAGAAATAAAACAGCTTTTAGATACAGTACAAATAAATATCAGACCTCATGATGTCTGTGCCATCTTACATCCTCAAAAACAGCCAGATTTAAAGACATCAAGCGGCATTTAAGAATTCAGTGCTGACAGACATTCATGTGTGATGTAAACATTCCAAATCCTTAGAGTATTTAAATCTGCTACAAAAATACGTTTCCTTGGTGCCACTGCAACCTTAACCTCCACCATTCTTCCATGTATCTAAAAGTTCTTTCCCTTAACATCCTTTGACAACATTTCAGTTGAACTACAGTTTCCAGAGGCAGAGACAGTCGAGCCCACTGGTTCTTTTATCTCTGCAATAGCTCTGTTGTGTCTGTAGTTTTCTTTTAATGCGGCACTTCCCAACTTTTCATGCTTCCTCAAGGCCAAAGGGTTCTCTGTCCATGTGCAAATGGGAGATGAGTCTCTAGAGGTAATATATGTTGAAATGTCAGCCAAAAACCCTGTCCGGTTGGAGACTGTCTGCAGTTGACTGTGATGATGATCTCCTTTTTGAAGTATCTGGCAGCTCTTCAGCTCAGAAGACTTAGCTAATTGTATCTGAATCCATACTGAAGCAGTCTCCACCTCCAATGCACTGTAGACAGGCTTTACCAAGCCCTCCAGTTTGCTGTTACTTGGTAAAAGTGGCTTTCTTGAAATTATAAATAACACTGTCAAGACTTTATAAGCCAAGCTGGTCATAGTTTGTAAGGGAATTCCAAAAGAAAGTCTTGGGCAACATGTGTGAGAGGCAGCTCTGAAACCCGGCTTGCCCCTCCACACAGCTCCATAATGCGCTTCCTGCACAGTTCCTGTAGCGTTGGCTCCCATTTCCTATACGGGACGCTCAGGCTCTTCTTAGGAGAATTGCGGTAATGCTCCAAGAGGGCAAAAAGTGTCGGGAAAGAGCGGTCGTTGCCGGCGAGTGAGAACTTTTGCAGCTTGTAGTCAATGCGTACGCTGACAGGCCCGCTCTTGGCGTGGTAGGACAGAGTGAAGAAGACGTCTTTCTGACGACTATCACGGATGAGGAAGCTTCCCAAAGGGGCGTCCCGCAGCATGCGATGGGCGTCCTCCACTCCCAGAGGGCCCCAGTAGAAGCCGCAGCGCTCGAGCTTGGCAGCTGTATCTGTGATGATCCTGCAGTCCTCCTTGCAGGAGAATGTAGGGAAGTGAGTCAGATACACAGAGGGGACAGTTCTTCGGTTCTGACTGGCCTGTCGCTGATGCTGCTCTGCTTCCGTACGAAGTGATGGCGATGACGAGGTGGACAGGGAAGCTGATGGCGATGAGGATGATGATGACAAGGTTGACAAGTGGTTCTTGTCATGGCCTTCCACTGTGCTGTTGGCTACCATCCTACAGGGGGGAGAGGCCCCAAACCCTCTCCCATCTCTGACCACCACACTGACATTCTGAGAGAGACAAAGAGGGAGAAAGAACCGGTTATTGTCATCATCACTCATTATTGCACGTGTGTGAGCACGCACAGATAGATGAGAAATGCTTAAAGCAGTTCAGCGTCTGATATGATTGGTACCTGCGGTTTAGCTGGCATACAATGAGCACTGATGTCAGCCACACTATCTGTAGCCACACACAAGTTGATAGCGCTTAGTGTCATTTACCAGTTACTACTTCTTCTGTGATGTGTACTTAAGTATCATCCAGTGGAAACCAAGCCAACTGAGGACTGACATAAAGCACTTCTTCTCTGCCCCACTCCTGCATGACTTTTGAGGATAAAAATACACTGGTGCCTGTTGCATCCCTCATGAGCTAAATACAACTCTTCCAAATCAACAGGCCCATTCTGTGTGTGATCAGTCTCATTTTCCTATCTAGCTGAATGTGACTGATGTAAAGTGAATGAACCCTGCGCTCTAGCTTCCAGGAAAAGTTACTGATTAACAGATGACAACCTGAGGTAAAAAAAAACCCGAGGGATTTCTTGTTAACCCTAATCGTCCATGCCATGCAGACAGATGAAACCTAAAGTAGATTAACGATTTTATAAAAGTCACTCATGATTACCCTTCACTTTCCAACCCATGTCTGCCCACTGAGACAAACTTGATATTTATTTATTTATTTTTCCAAATTTGCATTTTTCCACTGCACAGAGCCCCCCCCCAAAAAAAAAAAAACAAAAAAACCCCAAACAGCCAATAGATCCAGTTCTTTTTTAAAGCAATCTCACCGTTTTGTTTTGACAGCAGCGGCGGTTTAAGGATCCGTTTGTCTGTAATCCCCCAAAAATGCGAAAGCTGCGATGCTCGATCCCTTCCCCCCCCCTCCCCTCCGGGTCACAGCGCAGGATGGAGGGTGCAAAGTTGCATTCGGAAGGTTAACCAGCCGACCCGTCTGGCTGTGCGTCCCAGCCGTCAAATAATATGTGCGTGGAGCGCTGGCGGACTTTATACGTGGCTCCTCCTTATTATGGGCAAGCGCTGCGATTCTTTGAAAAAGAAATCGAAAGTGAAACTGAAGTTGAAGAGAGAGACTGTTCCCCTCTAATCTTTCACTTCGTTTGAACTGGCTATTATTTGGAGAAATTCAAGTCAACCGCAAAGCCACATGACAGTGGGACGTTTACAGAAAGAGGTGTCAGATTCGAGTAATGGGAGCAATTATCATGCATTTTTTACATTTGGTGTTCTGGCTTTTGTCTTCTTTTTTTTAAATTAGATTTGAATCAGTCTTTAAAATGCATGGCTTACAGTCAGGCTTGTGTGATTGGACATGCACACTGTTTTGTGTGAGATCTGGGGTGACCTTGCATGAAGTGTTTCAAATGACATATGGAGTTAAATCTGTTTTGGTATTTCAGGGTAAGCAGATTTTTCTCATGAAACAAAAACACAGGCTCAGTACATGCTTTCACATTGCACGCTTTTCCTAGTGTAGATAAGATCGCCTGATCCTTCAGACATTTACTCAATGCATTCCTGCGTCCTTAAATTATAGCTATGTCATTTCTTTTTAGGGTATTCATATATTTAAGAAAAACAGTAGCTAAGAAGTTGACTCATGTTTCTGTTGCACTTCTTCTTTGTTATTTATATTAGGTTCTTCTGCAGGGCCTTCACATTTGGGGTGATTCATGCAGAAATGCACATATTGTGATATCCTTACAGTAATTTCAGTATTTTGACTTGCAGAGCTTCACTTACTTGCAGCTTCACTGGTTTGTAATATTTGTGGCATTTAGATTAATCATCATAGTGTAGTTAATAATTATCTTTCACTGCAGTCACGTGGCATGACTTTATATCTGATTGGCCAGTGAAAATATGTGAGATGTGTTTCTCAGAAAATGGTACTATTAGTACCATCTGTTTCACAACAGGTGGCATGACTCTGCAGGCCTGATGTCTGGTTTATTCTGGCTTCGTCAGATTTTATCATCTGTCTATTTTGAACGCAGACAAACATGAGGCAGTATTCTTGACTGATGTTGGATTTCACAAGCAAGCCTCACTTTAATGTTATCGAAAAAACGTGTTGCCTTTTTTAATTAGGTTAATGATGCAAGACATATTTCAAAAGCGAGGGCAGCTATGAAGAGTGGAAGTTGGGCCAGATGACATGTGGATGTATGGTGATGCCAAGGAAAGAGAGCAGTGGACTTTTTAACCAGATTGTTTAACATGATCTTGCAGAGTGATGTGCATAGTGGCGGTAACTAGCTCAAGTTGATGAGCCATACCATGAAGATATGGGAAAGGGTTTTTGAAGCTAGGTTAAGAAGAGAGGTGACCATCAGCAGTATGGCTTCATGGCAAGAAAGAGTACAACAGATGCAATGTCTGCTTTGAGAATGTTGATGGAGAACTAACAGGATACATTTCAGAGAAATATGGCAATACAGTTTAAATGAATTTCTGCTTATTACAAGACTGAACACCAGCCTTCCCAGAGTTCTTGTCACTGCAGATTAAGTTCTTAATCAGTACTTTATCAGCATTAGTGTTTCATGCCAAATGATAAATTCATTTGACAAGTAGCAATATAATAAACAGCAAAGTGGTAAATGAGGTCATTTCTAGTAGAAGCCTGTAGACTTCACATGAAAGTGTCATTGCATCTCAGGAAGCGCAGAGTCTGGATTCCGGATAAGCTCCCCCTTACTTCACATACTGTACCTAAAACAGAACCTTCTTTTTTGCATCATTTTGCTTCACCAACAGAAACTTATTTTTTGCAGCTACAGCTGTGCACATTCAGTTCTTTAACTAGTTTTGCAAGATAGTGAGAAATGAAAGTCTTCTGCTGGCAGCTGTGTTGACACTGGGCATTATATTCCAAGTTAACAAAAGCATCAAGTCTTTGGAGAGACCAACCCCAGCTGATCATCTCATGAAAATAGCAGGTCAGATAAACTGAAAGTTAAGGAAAGGCTGGAGATCTACTGAGGTTATTTAAAGAGGCAGAGGCCAGCAGACAGCCAGGCACATGATACCTGATACCAGCTGAGGCCACAGTGTGTCTGTGCTAATGTTAGTTTCATTCTAAGAGTACAAATGTGAGTCAGTTAACATTCAGATTAGCTAGGTGCTTGCATTAGTTTATTTAACGGTTTTAGTCATGTCCATATCCTAGCAATGAGCTCTTGAGTTTTGTAACCATCATACCATATACTGTGCTTAACTTCTTCACTACTGTGAAACATGTTTGATCCTCACAGAGACCCTGCAGGCACAGGCTTACATCCCATGTGTGTCCTTTTCATAAAGCTGGAAAACACTGTCCATGTGCAAGCTGCTGCAGTGTAACACTTTAATAAACATTTTTATTTTGAGCTGGCAGCACAGTTTGCATTCCTAAAGGCTAAATGCTACACTTGATAAATAAATGCTTTTACTCACAAATTGTGCATTTTGTCTTTGTGTCTGGAGAATATGTGAGGATGCTACAAGTATTATCAAACTTTTTTACTCTTATTAGGATATTGAGAGTATTGCTGTTTGGAGGGTACTGTGTGTACTTGTCTCTAGCATTTGCTCTATCTTGGCAGGTTAGGAATGGGTTAAATCCTCAAACCCTGAAGAGAAACACATTTTAGTTGTTAAACTTGATACATGCCACTGCTGTATCTGCTTGTGCTGCATGTCTGTATTGGATTTTCTTGCGTGTACTGCAGATGCACTCCCTATCGTTACATACTGTGAAATTCAGTTTTGTAACAGTGTGTGGACATGTCTTCCATTTATATTATGCACGGGATGTTTATGTCCACTTTTTGCACAATGGTCCATGAGTTTCATTTCTGTGAAACAAGGAGAGAAAGAATAGGTTGCACGCAGCCACCACTTAACAGAGTGCAAGCTGTGTCTAACTGCAGATTCCTGCACTGTTGAGAATGTGCATATGAATGAATACACGTGATCACTTCAGTGCATGCATTTAAAATAGTTGCCAGCCCATGTACAATGTAAATTAAAAACAGAATGCAAGAATTCATTTAAAGCCTATTTTACCAGAAAATAGCCCAAAATAAAACCGATTGTTACAATTTTGACTTTTGTTGGAAATAATGGGAAAAACAGTATAGTTCAACAGTGACCTTCAGGTAGCATGGCATTAATGACAGTTGCTATTCTGAGTTGATATCAGTGCATGGGCTCAAAGAAACATCCACTGTTATCACAAATAAAAGCTAAAACTTCACCATGCAAAACATATAAACACGATTCAGGAATGATGCTCTCTTCTCTGGGGCCATATTCCTTGAAGAAGAGCTGAGACAAAGGTGGAAACTGTCCAGTGGGCTGACCAGTCAAAATTTAGAACTCTTTATTAAGCTTCAAGCCTTCAGCTCGTTTTCATTGTTCAAAAGTCAGCAGTACATGATGTCTTAACAAGCGCACCAGCAAGGCTTCCATAAATGTTGATGGATATACAGTATACAGATTTTAGAGCAATATGCAGCTGCCAACTTTTTCAAAGAAGACCTTGTTTATTTCAGCAAGACAATGACAAATTACATTCTGCTCATATCACAGCATTATGACTCAGTAGAAAAAGAATCCTTCAGCTGTAATGGCAATGGTAATAATTTCTATAGTATTACAGAATTAAAAAATGACAAAGGAAGGCCCAAACACATTCTATATGTTGTCATGTACTATTTTCACTTCAATATGGACTTCAGAATTATTTCCAAGTTATTGCATTCTGGATTTATTTACATTTTAAAAGTACCACCTGGGCTACTCATAAGTAAGGTGCTTCAGCTATGTTCTACTGGGAGGAGAACCCGGGGCAGAGTCAGGACACGCTGGAGAGATTACATCTATTGGCTGGCTTGGGAACGCCTTGCCCCCCCCATCAGAGTAGTTAATGTTTACTGTTTTTGCAACCTGCTGTACTACTTCCATGAAAGTGATTATTCAGGAATACCTTTTGGGAATAATCAACCACTGTCTACTTGGCCTCAGTGCTGAACTGATTAGAGTTTGGTGGTCAGAGTTTATTTTGATCGTGCAAAACACATACTAGTCCATAACTTGTGAATTTACTGCTCAGGACACAATGAAGTGATGAAAAAGTTAACTATATTAAGACATTGCCTCTTATTTCGGGCCTTAAAATAGGAACAGAAGCAGCCTATTTCACCATTTTTCACATGTGGTCAGAAAATGACCTGGTGACAAATTAGTGTGTAAAGTTAATATGTTTGTAAAATTGTCAAGTTTTTCCATATTGAAAATATTGTCTACTATTGTAGCTCCGAACTCTGTCACATTAGTTCTAGCTTTAGTTTCCAAGAAAGAGTCATACATTTTGTTAAATCCTTATCTATTATATAAGGAAAAGACATTGGAAAGACATTAACCTACAACCCCAGTTTCAAAAAGGATGGGGCATTGTAAAAAATATTTATGAAAACATAATGCAATGATTTGCAAATATCATAAATCAATATTTTATTCACGAAAGAACATATAAAACGTATAAAATGCTGAAAGTGAGACACTTTACTGTTTCATGAAAAATGCTAGCTCATCTTGAATATGATGGCATCTCAAAAAAGTTGTGACAGGGTTATGTTTACCACTATGTAGCATCCCCTCTTCTTTTAACAGCAGTCTGGGAACTGAAGAGATCAGGTGCTATACCTTTGGGAGATGAATGGTGTCCCATTCTTGTCTGATAAGATTCCAGTTGCTCAAATGTCCATGGTCTTCTTTATCGTGTTTTGCGTTCCATGATGTGCCATATTTTTTCAGTTGGTGAAAGGTTTGGACTGCAGGCAGGCCAATCCAGCCCCCAGACTCTTCTACTATGAAGCCATGCTGTTGTAATAGTTGCAGTATGAATTTTAGCATTGTCTTGCTGGAACATGCAAGGCCTTACCTGTAAAAGACACGGTTTGGATGCTGCTCTAAAACCTGTATATATCTTTCAGCATTCACGGTGCCTTTCCAGATGTGCATGTTACCAGTATTCCCCCCATCAGAATCAGAATCAGAATACTTAATAATCCCAGGAAGGAAATTGCTTGCAATACAGACACATTAAGTATACATACGTATAAATATGAAGACAGCAGTATGGTTAAGAGAATTAAATATATAAAATATTCAGAAAGTCCAGTTGGTTCAAGATTTTCTTCAGTCCATTTTAAATGAGCTGTGGCCCAGATAATATTATATACTGTAGATAATAGACTATTCAAAATAGCAATTTTACATTGAGGAACATATTTCTGAAATTGTTCCACAATTTGTAGACACAGTTTCTGGCAGATTGCTCGACTTCTGCCCATCTTTACTTCTAATAGACTCTGCCTCTTAAGGTGCTCTTTTTATACTGGCATGTTGCCAGTTAACTTTTTTGGTTGTAACATGTTCCTCCAGCTGTTTCTTTTTTGTACCACTTACTTTTTCAGCTTTTTGTTGCTTTTGTCCCAAATTTTTTGAGATGTGTTGCTGCAACCAAATTTAAAAGAAGTAGTTAAAGTAATAGTAAGAGTAAAATGCCTCCTCTTAACAATTTATATTTTTATTTATTCATTTATTTTTTGAATAAAATATTGGTTTATGGGATTTGCAAATCATTGTATTCTGTTTTTATTTATATTTTACACAGCATCCCAGCTTTTTTTAATTGGGATAGTATACTGAAATTTGATTGGTTGACTAAGATGTGGTAATTCTAATGCTATTTGCTTTTGCATGAAAATTTTGCAGACTACCAGCTGAACATTAACAGATGAACCAGCATGAACATGTCCAAGCAAATGCAGTGTGGAAAATTTCTGCAGCTGCAAGCTTATGTTTTAATGAATTTTTTTTCCACTTTTTACTTCTGAGATCTGCAAAGATATTGGCAACCATAATTTGCAGTGTTTCAACTTGTCCTGTAGAAGTGACACAGACAATCAGAAAGTGTTTTTTTTTCTATCCTGTTTGGGAGCAAGCAAACAAAAAACAGATTGTGAAAATTATCTGTGTTTCTGTGTGGGTGTGTCAGCACATGAGTTTTTGTGTTGGGTGAACTGAAGCTTTGCAGCACGTCTGTGGGGTGTTCTCATCTTTGCTCCTTACCTTGCACCACACACAAAGAAAAATCTGCACTGCTTTGTCTGCAAAACAGGAATTCTAGGCATACAAGGTGCTCTTTGTTTCTCTTGCTCTTTGGCTTTGATAACCTTTGCACTTTTGCCAATTTTGCTCAAAGGAAATTTATGATTGTGTTGTTTTGCTAGCATTGCTATTTGCACACCTTGTTTTCATAGGAATTTTTAATGCAATGTTATCGCTGTTGTCTTCATTTGTACTTTATTCTTTCCTAATTTGGACTTTTCGAAATCATTGTCACTGGTATTACACCAAGGACAACCACAACCCCCCCAGTCAAGCCTTGCTTCATAGCAGAATGTACTTTCAGTATGATCCCAAAATGTACCTAGTTATTCACTATCATCCATTTACCATTTTCTGTAAAACACTCTGTAAAACACTTTCAGTTTGCTTGGTTTCACTTGCATGTAATGGCCATTCTAATACTGATGTAACTGTAATAAGGGCTGAATAGCAGCTACAGTTAATAGCTGTTATCTTTTAGTAAACATTTCTCCAGGTACACATACCTGTTGTAAAACTGCTATAAAACTGTGCTTTACATGTTAGGCCAGTATGACCTGGTGCGTAGTGGTGCAGTAAACCAGAAACTAAGTACTTTAAGTGTAGTATAAACTTTATTGCTGCCTTCTCTTTTATGGTCTTAAAACTATAACAGAGTAGTAGAAAGATGAAATTTTAAAAAGGAAATGCAAACAAAAACACAATAATTAAATATGACGGTGCATTCAAAACAATTACCACTGTGGGAGGATGCCTAAAATCTTTTTTTTTAATATATGTGAAGATTGCATTTTCTGCTGTGGACTGAAGTTTAACCATGAAACTGAAGTGTAAGTCACAATTTTGGACCACTGTAAATTACTTAACATTGCATTTCTCATCTTTTCTGGCCAACAGACCACAACGCTTTCCCTCCTAAATCACCTATATATACCAAAGGGAAAAAGCAGTATCCATGGCTCTTTTGTTGTTGTTGTCTTTCCGAATGTTATTGTATGAAGAGGTTGTTGGAAGGAGGACAAGAATGAGCAGGCCTCGGTAGTGCCTGGCTGAAGTTTCTGAGTAGTTAATAAGATCCAGTCCTTCCTGTAATCTGTTAAAACTGAGTTGGAATGAAAGTGGAAGTGGAGTTGCAGTGAAATGAGAAGCTGCATTTCAGTGAATCTCTACTTATTATAGAAAAAAGGTTCTAGACAGTCATTTGGGCATTTATTGGTTCCTAATTCACAAATCAGGAAAAATATATTCCATGAATTGCTTGGTTTCAATTCATGGAATTGCTAATTCACAAAGCTAATTCACAAAGCAGGAAAAATATATTCCATGAATTCCTGATATATCTGAAATCCATTACAGAATTTTTAATGTTACTGCAAGCCAATAAAATCCCTTATCCTTCACTAGTTTCCTTTTCTGCCTGATGTTAAACAGTTGACATCAGTCCTTTTGCTGTCTGATGTCGACTGAAAACCCACACTTAGGTCATTTTTTTCTTATTTTTGCAGGCTTCTCTTCCAGGAATAGTCATTTTTAAAGAAAATAGTCATCCTGTATTTCACGAAAAGAATGACTGGACTTTGTAGCTCAGTTGTTTACACTGTCAGTTCCCTTTTGTTTCCATAACTTAAGGGTATTTATTTTCTTTTGTGCTCTCACATAACAATGCTACATTTTCAAATTAGTGGGCGCTCTGCTCCAAAAACAATTCTTTGTCTGGCTCGAAGACAGTTTTTAGGGCTGCCACTGAGAGCCATGAGATCTCTCTAACTAATAATTCATTTCAGCAGTTGTAAAACTATAAAATCAGAGTTCTTGTCACAAGCCTTCTCTTAAGTGTGCAAAGGTCAAATGAGGCTGTTTACAGTAAAGCAGTCGCAGGCAGTGAAACAATACATTTATTTGAAAGGAACCTCTAAGAAACCAGTTTGACTGCTCTACTGGTAAACATCTGAATGGTGTGTCCCCCTCAGCTTCTTAAACGCCTTCTGGAAAAATGTCCAACCTCCTAAGAAGATGTTAATTTCTTATTAATGCATTCCAGAAAAAGCTTTGGTCTGCTGTCAAAGTATAACTTTAATTTCTGATTTTTTTAAGAAGGTATTTTGGGCTCCTCTTTTTCTCCCCAGTGATTCACAGCAGATTAATCTACACATGTGATTTGGCACAGATTTTATGGCGGATGTCCTTCCTGACAAAAATCTACTATTTTTCTGGGCTTGGGACCAGCACTAGTATACTGGCTTGTGACCCCCAAAGATGGGGTTGTGTCTCCTCCCAGTTACAAACCAGGGACCTTTGGACTTTTGTGAAGTGAGTATGTAAACCACTACACTATGGGGGACACTTATTATTATCTGAGAATCATTTTTTATCCCTATTTTGGTGGTTTTAATAAGTGGAGTTTCAAGAAAAGGGCTGTTCCCTGATGAGTGAAACACAGTGAACAGCTCTTGATCTGCTGCTTGACAAGAGGCTAAACTGGCTGTCATGTTTCTGTGATTGTTTTTATATGCAACACTGACATTAGCACTGAAAGGTGGTGGAAATTCTTTTGTTCAGTAGGCCTTTGGGGGATTTTCCAGATTGCACAGAGGAGCAGGCTCAATGTCCTGAACTTGAAGCATAGAGTTCTGGACAGAAAAAGGGTCAGTTTCTATGTCCTACAATACTCAAAATTTTCAGGTCTGTACTTTTGTCAGAGTATCAACAGCCAAGTGTACATGCCTTGAGTAAAAGTTCTGCATTTAAAACTTAGAAATCGCTCAAGTAAACTGCAAAAAAAAACACATGAAAAGTTTATGTCCTACTAAGGAAAGAAGGTACACAGCACTGAATCTAGATATAGTGGAGCAATTTTGGCTACACTTTTAGTGCATTGGTTCCCCTGCATTGGGGAATGCCTAAAAATTCACTGCATATGATGACGACCCTAAAGTTCTTCAGCACATTTTTAAGCCTGTACCACATGGGTATGAGTGTCTGCTTAGTATGGGATTCATGCTCATAAACCTTATGGCTGTTTATGTATGAAGTTTTATTGTCTGCAATCTACAAATCCATCAGCTAATGGGGGTCTAGGGATGACAGCCAAATTTCAGATATCATAGGCTACTAGTTTGATTATGATCTGTGATGTCATGGATATATTATACATCATCACCCACTGGAGTTCCTAAGAATATGCTGTGCCAAGAAACATGAAGTGATACACTACATATGGGGATCTGGGGACAACAGCCAAATCTCAGGGATCACAGTGTAACCTGCTATCTGGTCCAAGGCTTCCTGTTCCATGTGTCAGTGACTGTTCATGAATGAATACATAGTTTGAAAAGCTATTAAAAAGTTGAATTTTGCATGTCTGTTTATGTACTCTGACCCCAGCTGACAAGCTCTGTCATAACTGAGCAATAGTTCTTCCCAAAGAAGTCATTCATTTAATTAAAAGCACCAAGAGTTGCAACATAGCATGGTCTTACAACATGCCGGTGAGAAAATGAAACATGATCCACACCAGTTTTCTATTGAACTGGAGGTTCATCAGGTGCCAAAGCGTTGCATAGTGGTTTAAGAAGGTATGAGGAAACAATTTAATACAAAAATTATTTTTTCCCTATCACTTTTGGTCTAAGCTTTATTCCAGCAAGCAACCAATGGCTCCAGAGTTCCCAAGTTTCTGTTGCCAGATTTTCCTGCTGCAGTATTCCTGAACTTAAGCAGCCTCAAATCAGCCAAGGATAAGCTTTCCTCAACAGGCCATTACTGCATTTTGACAGCATCCAAGAGTCTAAGACTCCTCAGAAGATACCCTGTAGCTGCTTAAGCTGCTGGTAGCTTTATTGTTAAAAAATACACTTGTCTGCAAAAGGGAAGTTAGTGGTATGACCTGTAGTTTTACTTTTGTAGGAAAATAAATATGAATTTATTGTGTCATGTTGAACGTGAGATATATTACTATTTCATGAAATAGTACTATATATACTAGCTCATCTTAAATTTGGTGGCAGCAACACATTTCAAAAAAGTTAGGGTAAGGGAAACAAAAATCTGGAAAAGTAAGTGGTACTAAAAATAAACAGCTGGAGGAACATGTTGTAACTAATTTAGTTAATCGGCAAAAGCCAGTAATATTGGGTATTACAAGAGCACCTTAGAGAGGCAAATTCTCTCAGAAGTCAAGATGGGCAGAAGTTAAACAATCTCCCAAGAACTGCATCAAGAAATTTAGAAGAAATTTCAGAATAATGTTGCTTAACAAAAAATTGCAAAGACTTCGAATATTTCATCATCTACAATATAAAATATCATCAAAATATTCTGAGAATCTGGAGTCATCCCTGTTCACAAGTGACACAGCCAAAAACAAATATTTGGATGCTTGTGATCCTTCTGAAAAGCAGAAGTTGTATATGGACATGATTCAAGAACACCAACATCTTCTCTGAGCCAAAGCTCATTTAAAATGCACTGAGGAAGAGTAGAAAACAGTTTTGTGGTCGGATGAATCAAAATTCTAAATTCTTTTCGGAAAACATGGATGCCCTGTCCTCCAGACTGAAGAAGAGAAGGTACACCTAGCTTATTATCAGCTCTCAGTTCAAAAGCCTGCATCTCTGATGGTATGGGGTTACATTAGTGCCTACAGTACTGGCAACTTGCAAATCCAGAAAAGCACCATCAGTGCTGAAATGTACATGAAATGTACATGCTCTAGAACATGTACACATGTTTTAGAGCAATGTATGCTCCCCTTCAGATGATGTCTTTTTCAGGAGCGGCTTGCATATTTCAGCAAGACAATGCTAAACATGTATCTTTGGCTGTTCCTTTGTATTTTCCCCAAGGGGTCAGCACAGCGGTTTAATCCACATTGGTAAATTGGCAGATTTTTTACACCGGATGCCCTGCCTGATGCCTGAAACCTCCATGGTGAGAGGGGCTTATGTCTACACCTGGAATCAAACCAGGGACCTTTCAGTTGTAAGGTGAATGTGTAAACCACTACAGTACAGGGTCACTGTAGATTCAAAAATAAAAATGTGTTTATAATGCTAAATTGCATACTGAAGCTATTACAACTAAAATGCTTCACAGAGGAAGAGTCCAGGTCCTGGACTGACCTGTCTGCAGTCCAGACCTTTCACCAGCTGAAAAAATTTGGTGCATCTTGGGACACAAAACATAACAAAGACTCAGGACTGTTGAGCAACTGGAATGCTTAATCAGACTAGGATAGGACAACATTCCTCTCCCAAAAGTCCAGCGGCTGATCTCTTCAGTTCCCAGACTGCTGTTAACAGAAGAGGGGATGCTACAAAGTGGTACACACGGCCCTGTCACAACTTTTTTGAGAAGTGGTGCTGCCATCAGTTTCTAGATGAGCTAGTATTTTTCATGAAACAGTAAAATGTTTCACTTTCAGCTTTTAATATGTTTGATCTTTTGCGAATGAAATATTGGTATATGATATTTGCAAGTCATTGCATATCTTCTTTCTGCTCCTCCCATAAGGGGTCGCCATAGCTGATCATGTGCCTCCAGCTCACCCTCTCCCTTGCATCTTCTTCCCCCATACCAACCCTCTGCATGTCCTAACATAGTGACAGTAAACAGGAATTTTGTCCTTGCTATCAGTTCCTGTTAGCTTGACACTTTTAGCAACAGTGATGCAGCTGATGAAACTTTGGCCTTCATAAAGTGGGTACAAATGCCACAGCAGCACATGTATAATAGAGGACAATGTGCAAACACTTCCCTTGATTAGAGGAAAACTTTGGTTGGAAAATTATTGCATGTGAAAGGCAGTTTCTAAAACTTGTTTTACAGAATCACAATGTCTGAGATAACCCTGCTAGGTCAAAGCCATTCATCACTGATGATGAGAAGTAACCACAACCCTTAACCCTATGTTTTGGAGAAAAACAAAAGAACTTTTTGAGAAAACTGCCAAGACATGGGAGAACAAAATCCAAAAATCACATATTCTGATGAAGTAACATAGGGTTAGAGGTTAGAAGTTGAAATACTTGTCATCATCAGTGTTGATCTTGAAGGGATAAAATCTGACCAGATAATATTTTATTTGAGACTTCTCCAAATCTAAATATATATTCAGTGTAGAATCTAACCATTTGTCAAAATACAAAAGCACCAGCACTTGTATGCAGTTTTGCAGAGGGTGACGTGTAAGCTGGAGTAAGCTGTCAGAATGAAACCAAAATCTAACCACCTTAACAATTCAGAGAATAAGATTTTTTATAGTGTTAAGATAAGGAGCCCTAGTAGTTTCCTGTCTGCCCTCCAGTTTCTGGGAAAAAGGTGAGTTCGAGTGGTAAAACAACTAAAAATGAAGTGTTTAAGGAAAGAAGGCAGATTAAGCATCTTGTGTGTTGCAGCTTGAGCTTTAATCGGTGTATATTACACATGTAAACAGTAATCTGCCAGCTAGACAAATTGCTATCACAGAGGCACTCCTAGCTGCATGCAAGCACACGCGCACACAAACACATCTAGACAGCTAACTACAGGCAATAATATCACTATTGTTTACATCTGCAAACATGCACACATTTTTGTTTCATAGGTTAAGTTGTTGTTGCACATGCACATTTCCATGACTAATGTTATGGTGTGACTGCACAGTTGATGACTGCACAGGGTACGTATGTTTGTTTGTTCGTTTGCGTGTGTGCAGAAGCAACATATGTTCTTTCATTTTTTTTCTTTTTTTTTTTTGTTT
>VUQH01000674.1:0-14981 GCA_015106775.1 Etroplus canarensis | reverse complement strand
TTTCTCGGCATGAAGCCATACTGCTGCTCGCTGATGGTCACCTCTCTTCTTAGCCTAGCTTCAACAACCCTCTCCCATATCTTCATGGTATGGCTCATCAACTTGATCCCTCTGTAGTTACTGCAGCTCTGCACATCACCCTTATTCTTGAAGATTGGTACCAGTGCACTTCTAGGGCCGTCTAAATTAATACATTAATGTAGATTAATGAATTTGCATGATTTGATTAGTAATTAATGCACATGCAGTGCACATTAACTTAAAATCCCACAATTCCACTCACTGATGTGGATTGGTGCTCCAGTGCGATCTGTTGGCAGAACCAACTCGATTGAGATGGATCATACCGGAAATGGGGAGTTTGTGGACAAAAAAACCCCCAAGATGGAACAATCGACTGACATGAAGTAATCTGCACACTCTGCAGGAAGGAGTTTTCCTTTCACAGAAGCACTTCCAGCTTAAAGTATCACATCAACGCATAAGCATACATTAGTCGGGGATTAATCTGCAAGTACTTCGGTGAACATGATGCCTGTTTAGTAAGTCTACCTATGACAAGTTGAGTGTTACATTTTTTTATTTTTATTTTGCAATCTGGACACTTGGACATCTGTCCTTTAGTGTAAATAAAACACATATATCACCTTCTGTCATGAGTCTTTTTGCCACCATAAAATGAAGCACAGTGAATAATGAATCCCCACAGTGGCCCTGGTCAATCAGATTACAAAACTTCAGACATGCAGTAGATTCATGTACTAGTAGGACACTGCTTACTTATTGTGTTGTAGATTTAAGCTATGATGTTGCCTTTTTGAATCAAGTTAAGTTCAAAACATTGAGTACAATTAAAGCAAACAGTACAAGCAAACACATGACTGCACCAAACTGAATACTTTTGCAGAGTAGAAATGTCAGTCTTTGAAAATGAAATGAAATTTGCACTAACTTCTGAAACCACGTCTTCTCTTTGTTTTTATGATTTACTGAATGCAGACTGATGGGAAATGATAATCAAATCCTTTTCAAATGAAATCTTACACAAGAAAAAGAAAGTGAGTACACAGCTGCGCTCTGCAGTATTTCTTTCTTAAATGTCATGGAACGCTTTCATCAATACTTCTTCAGACACAGCTGGGATTTCGGAGTTTAGTGCTGTAACAGAGCTCTGTAAAACATTACACTGGCACACAGACAGCAAAACAACCGGTGAAAAACCAGGCCAGACAAATCAATGTGGCACTCGTCAGCCACACGTGTGAACAACTGGTGAGCGACAACA
The DNA here is from genome assembly GCA_015106775.1 of Etroplus canarensis. NCBI lineage: Eukaryota > Metazoa > Chordata > Actinopteri > Cichliformes > Cichlidae > Etroplus > Etroplus canarensis. The sequence continues at coordinate 13,696 of VUQH01000674.1, read as the reverse complement.
TCAAACAACAAAAAACAAAGGATGGAGGAAAAAGACAGATAAATAAATAAGTTGATATGCAAGCAAAACAAATTCACAGAAAATATGAAATAAATATTGAATACAATATAAAAATACTGTTTTATTTTTAATTATACAGAACTATGAAAAAGCTCTGAGGTACCCCTCATTTCATTATACTTTGCTTTTTGTAAAGACATATGGAGCAATAAGTCTCCAGACTTTCTGAAGGTCTTCAAAACTGTTTCTTTGGACGCTGGCTGCATTTTCACTCATTTTGATTCCAGTCCTTTTACCTGACCGTTTTCAGAGGACTGCTTTTCCTTTGTTAAGCTACTTAACACTGATCACACAATGGGGTGGCTGTGGCTCAGGAAGTAGAGCAGGTCATCTTCTATTTGGAAGGTTGGTGGTGTAATCCCCTGCTTCTGCAGCCTAGATGCCGTAGCATTCTTGGGCAAGACACCCAACCTTAAATTGCTCCTGATGCCTCCATCAGACTGTGAATGAATGCGATCATTTAAAAGCACTTAAAGCATAGAATAAAGCATTGTATATGTGTGTAAATGGGTGAATGAGACTAGTACTAGTCCATTTTGCATAGAAAGGCACCCAACACAAGGAATGAAACCATTTTTGATCAAAACATCATCAGTATGTATGGAAAAGATCAGGACAGAGGTCCAACAGTTTGTGACTGCAGCCATCTGTAAAACACGGTGGAGGCTCTGTCACGGTTTGGGCTGCATTTCAGCCAGTGGCGTTGGGGATCTTGTCAAAACTGATGGAATTATGAACACAGAAAAGCATCATCAGAGTTTGATCCACTATGCAGTGCCATCTGAAACACATGTGATTGGCAGCAGCCTCATTTTTCAGCATGATAATGATCTCAAATACACTGCTAATGCAGTAAAAGCCTGCCTGGGTAGAAAAACTCACAATGGAACACGTCAGTTATGGATTAGCCTTCTCATAGCCCAGACCTCAACATTACTGAAGTGGCATGGGGTCAGCTTGACCAAAAAAAGAGATGAATCTCTTTCCTTCACTCTCACTCAGCACAGGTGTCCTACAAGGCTGTGTTCTGAGCTATGTGCAATCTCTTATTACATTTATTGTTACAATACTCATATTCAACTTAAAAGCCAAAAGTCCCTGCTTCGATTCCAGGTAGGGACATAAGTCCCTCTCACCATTGAGGGTTGCGTCAGGAAGGGCATCCGGTGTAAAACCTCCCCCAAATTACCGATGGCAGCCCCTTGGGGAGAATACAAGGGAGCAGCCGAAGGGACATACATTCATACAGACTGCATATGCAAAAAAGTTGCTCACATACAAAACTGAATCCAACGAAAAGGATAAAAACAGAAAGTCGTGTTTCCTGTTCATGACCTCCAAAAGTTAAAGTAAAATCAGCAAACCTGCTCTGGAAACTACCTGAAAACAAAAACTAAAGATGAAATACTGTTGCAGAGCTGACTGAATGTGCAAACAGCCCGGAGAGTTCAAGTTACATTTGTGTGTGAGTGGGTGCATGAATGCTAGTTTAATGTTTGACTCCCTTTTTATTGTCCTCGGGACTGAGTTCTCTTTAACTGAGTGCAATACAATATAATTTCAATGTATACACATACAGTGACAACAGAGAAACCTTGAACCTTGAAATGGAACAGAAGGCAGCCAACATCCAAAGAAGAACTTTAGAATGTCCCCCAAGACGCCTGGAGAACTTTTCCTGAAGTAAAGAAATGACTAGAAAGCTTACCTAAAAGAGAATAAAGGGGGTCATACCAAATATTGACTTTCAAGCTCATTAGAATTGTACAAACTGTTTTTTGCTTTATGTACTGTGTTTTTATTTATTTTTGCATGTTTAAGTAAATCATTGTAGCTATTTTCCTACATTTTCTAGCACAATATAAAGGAATGAGGGGTGACAACACTTAGTACGGTATGACCATGGAGGAAATCCAATTTCATTTAAAAAAAAAAGGATTGCCTTTTCTTTTTTCCCTTTTTCTTTTTTAATCCACTACTTTATTGTCCTGTCTGACTCTATGACCATAACATACAAAATGATCATCATGTCTTATGTAATCAGACTTTAAACTAGCAAAGTACTGAATTTACCGTTCCCTTGGTTCTTGAATAAATATATATAAATATATAGCATGTATACATTTACATTTCGCTTTTTTAAGTAAACTTAAAAAAATAACATAATTCAATCACATAAAAGTATTAAAAATTTTAAAATAAATATATTAAAAATGGATTATTCTTTGGCAGCATTCATTTATTTGTTTGATATAATTTTTTAGGGTGAGCCACAAGCTTTGGTCTTTGCACAGCTTATTTCATTTGATCATCTGTGTAAGAGTGACTGTTTAGGCAGCTTGCTCTCAAATCCAGCTATTATTTCAGCTTATCCAGTTCAGGGTCATGGGGGGGGGCGCTGGAGCCTATCCCAGCCGTCATGTAGGAAAAGGTGGGGCACACCCTGGACAGGTCACCAGCCCATCGCAGGGTGAACACAGAGAGAGAGAGCCCACCATTCACACTCAGTCAGTTTAGAATCACAAATTAACCTCACTTGTTTGCACATTTTTGGACTGAGGGAGGAAGCTGGACTACCTGGAGAAAACCCAGTGCAAAGAGCCCAAGCTGGCCAAACTTTGAGACAAAAGCACTAAGCCCCGCACCACCTCATTTGGACTGCATTCCCAAACAACCCGACCCCAAGAGGGCCAAATCCCTGCGCGACAGGGGCCATGTTCGGCCTCACACCGTCTGTGGGGCGGATTAAAACACTGCATAGTTGATAAACTACTCTGGGACTTAAATCATTAAATTAGCTTTTTATTTCTTTCTGAATACCTGCAGGGGAGCCATATCTGTGCTGATTTAAAAATTCTTCTCTCCTTTGTCCACAGTAGCTCTTGAGCTGTTTTTGGTAAACTTGCATGTCTAACGCTAACCAGCTGAGGCAGCTTCGGTGTCAGCGTTTGCGATTTGCTGGAAGGAAAATCAAATCTTTCGTCCCAATAAACACATAAAAGCGTCTAATGAAAAGGCTGTGACTGACTGGAAAATGGAGAGGTAACGAAATGGCCATCCAGTCAAACTATCAGATCACACACACACATACACACACAAAGTGGGAAACAGCAGGGAGGAAAATCAATTATCCAGCTGTCATCTCTCCTTTGCTTCAGCTCCACAAAATCCATTCCCTAATTTCATCAGTTTCTACCTCAAACACACACACACATATACATGCACTCTCAATTATCCAGCCCATCCCTCTGTCTGATAGACTGTTGGTCCCATGACTGTGATTTAGAGCAGTGCTGGAAAATTGATCAGCGTCTGAAAGCAACAGGAGAGCCGTCCGGTCTGCACAGACGACATGCTGTTTGTTATTCAAAATAATAATAAAAAAAAAAAAAACATCAACTGCATCATCGGAGGCGAAGACACGGACCGGACGTCTGAGCATGTCAGGAACTGGCCGCGTTCATGCTAATTTACTTAGGCACCCACGCGTTGCATGGTGAATCAAAGAGGCAGAAATCCCCTCGTATTGATTCTTTAATATTAGGTTAGAGATTTTAGATAAGACTTCATGCAGTCAAAGCGATTCTCAATAATGATCAAAGCTCTGCTGTCTGTCTTTAGCAGTCGACAGAAGTCTGTAACAACAAAATAAGTGCTGATTTTCTCTTGACTGTGTGGCTGCAACACAGATGACCAAAATACATATGACTCACCAAAACTGAAGCGAAAACATGTTTGAAAGGTTGCACCACACAGCAGGCCATATGGTTTGTCAGACAACTTCATTAGAACTGCTCTAACAGCAATTGTACCAACAGCAAAAACACTGCTGGGAATTTTTAGAAGTGAACTCCAGCAGCTTCCTGTGTTAATCAAAGCCCTTAACTTCACACCCCCCCACTACCTTGTAATTTCTGCACTCAAGTGAACTCCGTGCATCAGACGGCCCTCACCTCTGACGAACATCCCCTGCGTGACTGTGACTTCTGACCAGGATAGAAAACAGCTGGAGAAACTATACCAGGGAAAGGCTGCAGGTCCTGATGGCATCAGCCCCAGGGTTCTGAGGAGCTGTGCCAGACAGCTGTCTATGATCGCGTACCCAGGATGTCTGAAGTCTTCAGAGCTTAATGACTACCAATCTGCTGCAGTCATATCACTAGTCTTGGACTGAGACGGCGGGTGAAAACGCCTCTTGACCCTCTCCATTTTTAAATAGACCAAATCTGAGAGTGGATGATGGAATCGTGTTCATGCTGCAGAGAGCTTGAATCTAGATAGCAACGGGTCACCTTCTGTGATTTCTCAAGCGCATAGATTGCTGACTACCTGACAGACAGGCTGCAGTATGTGAGACTGGGCAGTGCTCTGTGCAGTACAGAAGCCCCACAGGGGACGGTGCCATGTCTCCATTCCTGTTCACCTTGTACACCTCCGGCTTTCAGTACAACTCTGGGTCATGCCACCTTTAGGAATACTCTGATGATGCTCACGGAAAACTGATGAGCAGGACTACAGAGCGCTAACAGACGAGAGCCATCCTCTGCACCACTCCGAGGACAGGCAGCAGAGTACCTTCTCTAACACACTCAGTCAGCTCTGCTGACACAAGCACAGATACAGGAGTACCATAATACAACATATTTGTCTGGCAGAGAAACATCCACTCTCTTATTTTAACACTTTTTATTGCCACAGGAGACCAAAGAGTCTAAAATCTAAATATCTAAAACAGAGCAGGCAACGTCCATTAAACAGTCCGAAAGGTCATAAAGAAGACAATAACATGAGGAATTCTGGAAAGCTTGAATAAAAAACCAAGATGATCTGACAAGTGGGAAATGAGAAAACAGGAGGTATGTACATTTAGAAGACAGATCGGTGAAAACGGCACAGGTGAAGCTGATCGGGACGGGGCAGACAACTATAAAGGAATGAAATCAGACAAAGGCAGGAAGTTCCTGTTTGAACGAAAAAAGAAGGAAGCGCAAAACATCCGACTGTGTATGAAGCACCCCTGCTGTGTACTGGTGGAAAGACAGGAGGAGTGAAAGTGCAGACAGTTTGGCTCAAGAGGCCAGGGCAGAGGTAGAGTTGGGGATGAGTAAAATGGAAATAAAAGCACAAATAATATCAAAAACGAAAAAGGGACAGAGGTGAGACACCCACACTCACCAGCCACTTCATTAGGCATACTCAGTCCCTTTATGACCACAGTGCACCCATCTTCTGATGGCCGCTTGCAACAGGATCACTGTACTCAGATGTCCTCCACAGTCACCAGAGCTCAGTCCAACAGAGACCTTTGGGAAGTGGTAGAACAGGAGCTTCTCATCATGGATGTGCAGCTGACAAATCTGCAGGAACTGCGTGATGCTGTCATGTCAATATGGACCAAAATCTCTAAGGAATGTTTCAAGCACGTTTCTGAATCAAGACTTAAGGCAAGGTGAGAGGGGGGGGGTCCAACCCTGTGCTGGCAAGGCATATCTAATGAAGTGGCCACTGAGTGGGCGGAAAAAAAGTGGGGTTGAAATAAAATCGAATAAGTCGTTTTTTCTAGGTCAAGAATTGGCCCTGGATTAAAAAGGGACACGTGCTCACTGTTAAACGTGGTTTTGGGAGTGAACTGAATCTCAAAGTAGCTTTAGTGCTCTCCGTGTAGTAAAGAGTCCCCTCAAAACACTTTCCCCCCCCTGTGGCTTCTGCTGGGCGCCGCACTTTTGGACCTATACTCCAGATTATCCATGAAAAACCTGCAGACCCACACACCAACGCAAACACTTTTTTGGTCATATTTATGCTCAAGCTCTCCTGCTGCACGGCTGTCACGACTAACACTGGGCGTCCTTGCCGTCACGTAAAGGCAGTAACCTTGATTTGGCGATTAAAGTAGTGAAATATCATGTGGCCTTTGAGATCAGCGCAGCGGGAGGCGAGCAGTAATCCATCAGAGAATGCGCGGAGCTTCACTCCGTGAGCAGCAGGGAAACAAAGGCCTTGTGTTTGCTGTAAGAAGCTCAGTGAGACACACTGCAGGGACTTTCTTATGAAAGACTACCGCTTCTCAGAAATAAACGGGGAAAGGAACGCGGGCTGGGCACCGACGACGCCGGACAAATTTCTACCAGAGAGAACAGACGGACTGCAGCGTTCGTTAATTTCATTTTTAAATGACACCAGGCTTTTATCGCTCCAGCAAAAATAAACAAGACGAAGTTTAAAACTCAGTGAGATGAAGGGACCACCCCACTATTTTTGCATGTCTCAGCCCTTCATTTAAATCTCATGCCATTTTATTTCAGTGCTTCATGATAAGTTTACGTAGTCATCCTTATATTTGTAAAGTTCTCGTCCAATGAAGGATTACTGCATGTGTAAGTCCCTCAAACCTCAGTCAGAAGCAAACATTAACGCTTCCTGTTGGAAAGATCATTCAGTGAATAAGAGGGGTGGAAAAAGAAGAAGAAATATCTACAAAAGTTAAAGAAAAATGATCTGCAAATATTCGAGCATTACTTTTACTGTGATTTTTCATCCGTCCACAATTTAGGAGATTACAGTTTGAGTCATACACGCCACAGATTTTCATACTTGATATTTATTATTTTTTCCATCCATCCATCCATCCAGCACTGGCGCTGTCACAGGGTGAAAGGCAGGGTACACCCATCACAGGGCCTTAATTATAATAATTGAATTAATTTCTTACTTATTGGGGCAGGAGGCTGACAAACGGATTGGTGTAGCGCCTGCAGCGGTACAGAGGCTGCACTGCTCTGTTGTAGTGACGAGAGAGCCGAGCATGAAAGCAAAGCTGTCAAATGATTGGTCGATCTACATTCCTACCCCTATCTACGGTCAGCTCTGGGTAGTGACCAAAAAAGTTAGATCAGATGGCAGAAAAGTGTTTCTTAAAAAGTGTCCAGGTTCAGCCTTAGAGCTGGGTGAGGAGCTGCTGCTCCTCCATGATAAAAGGAGCCCGTTGAGGCTCCTGGAGGAGAGCCCGGTGCAGACACAGGACACGCTGGAGAGACGACATCTCTCAGTTGGAGGAGGTGGCCTGGGAGAAGGAGGTCTGCGTTTCTGCTTCAACTGCTGCCCCCGCACCTTAGATAAGCATCAGGAAATGAATGGAGGGATGTCATTAATTAGAAATTTGTGACGTATTTTAGGATGTGAAAAATAAAGTGGTTTAGTTCAAATGCAACATTTGCCACTTCTTTTAAAGCTAATTATTAATATTTTCCAGACATAATTTTTATATATACATATATATATATATATATATATATATACACATATATTTAGGTTCCTTTTTTTCTACTTTCCTATATTTATATGTATCAGCATGATGGCAAGTGAAAACACTGAAATTTCATTACAGTGTGTGCTAACTGGTTTTATGATTCAAATGATAATAAAGTAACTATTGTATTGTACTGTACTGTATTGTATTGTATTGTATTCTATAAAGTCATTGCTGGATAAGTTTAGTGGAAAAACTTGACTGGCCCGCACAGTGCCCTGATCTCAACCCTATCCAACACCTTTGGGTGAATAGAGATTGCGAGCTAGACACTCTTGTCCAACACAAGTGTCTGACCTCACAAATACTCTTCGGGATGAATGGGCAAAAATTCCCACAGACACACTCCCAGAAGAGTGGAAGGTCCATAGGGACATGGGACATAATAACAGCTCCTGTATTTGCAACACAGCACATTTGTGTATATTCTTTTCTCTCTGTGCCACAACTGTTTCAAATATTTAATTTTATTCCACTTTATTCTTAACCGCTTATCCGGGTTTGGTTCATGGGGGCAGCAGCCTTAGCGGAGATGCTCAGATCTTCCTTGTTCCTGGTCATGTCCTCCAGCTCCTCTGGGGCGGCACTGAGGCATTCCCAAGCCAGCTGAGAGATATAATCCCTCCAGTGCGTTCTGGGTCTGCCCTGCGGCCTCCTCCCAGCAGGACATGCCCAAAACACCTTGCCTAGGAGGCACCTGGGACACATCCTGGTCACATGCCCCCACCACCTCAACCAGCTCCTTTCAACGTTTGAAATAAATATCTATGAAAACATGCTGCTTGTGACCATGGTATTCTTACCACGTGTTTTTTCTGTAACTCTTTATTAACATTAACAAAATCAGAAGCATGTCCTGCTGTGCAGTTCAGCCAGTCGCAGCTTTGGAGCATTTTGCAAACAGGCTAATGGCCAAACCTCATGTTTCATATCAAAACTGAGACAGACAGATATCTGCATATGAAATAAAGCAATTACCAAGTCCAGTCACACTGATGTACAGAATGCCAATTATAAACACACACACAGGCAGAGGGTATCAAACTAATTTGCGCTGACATTTGTCAAACCCATTTTCACTGTCAAATGCACAAACAGCCGTCCGAGTGGAACAAAGCCAGACAATTTACAGAAGGCTGATAACACTGCAGGGTGAGCAGGAGAAAGAAGAGCTTTTAAATCCATGGGAACAAACGGCATGTTGTAATAGATATTTATTTCCTATTTATGAGCTCAGCACAATTAAAAGTTTGAAAGGGACAATGGGATTATGGCACATAAAGAACAAATATACACAGATATGCTTTTAGGCTCACAGGAAATGAACTTTGCAGTACATGTGTGTGGAAAAAACCCTGTTTTTATGTCTGTGAACACTTCCTGTCTCAGCCTATAAAGCTGCATCCGAGTCATTCAATTAAACCTGCGATTTCTGAAGGAAAATCTCAGGATATATCTCTGTGAACTGAACTTCAAGAGAAAGTTGGTGACTCATGAACACAAGCTGTTCCACCAAAGAATGAACTTTAACTTTGGGAATGGCCGAATCACTTTAATCTGATAGAAATGTCGCGAAAGGACCTGAATTGAACAAGCCATGTAGTGATCAGTGAACATTACCACGATTTAGGGTAGCTGCTAACCAAGAAGAAGAGGCACATTTAAAAGGGAACAATCTAAATGGTGCAAAATTAGATGTTCTAACTGAGGGGCAATCTCCATGGATAAAAAAAATGAAGCGAACACTTAATGACCTCCTCTAATGACCACCAGAAGCTGGCTCCAAAAATGAGTCAGTCCCCATGGACGCCAATGTGAAAAGAAATAAACGTGTGTGTAGCCTGCTGCTGCAGAAATAAAAGGTTTCGTCTCCATGGATAATTCCCCCCGTCATAACAAGTGAACGTTCCTGAGTAGACTCAGTCTCAGTTTCTGTTCTATTAAGGCTTAAAGTTAGCGTTATTAGGGGCGTGGCCTCGTTGACTGACAGGTGGATGGTGACACAGGCGGCCGTAGCCACTAGCCGTCCGCTAGGCTTCACCTTAGCTAGTTGAAGTCACTGAACTGGACCTCTGAACTGCACCTACGCTGCATTTTTTTAGTGCATTTATATGAGGAAAAATAAAGCTTGCTGTGCAGGTAATGTGCTAAGAGCCCATCCAAAAAGTAGGACCGGAAAATGTATGGATTGTTTTAAAATATATACTGTCAAAAGAGATATTCAGGTAGACAATATTCTGGTGATTTACACTCACTGACCTCTTCATTAGGCGCACCTGTTCAACTATTAGATATGTAAATTTTCTAATCACTCCACTCCATCCACGTTCAGTGGACACTCCGCGATCATCTTTTTTGTTCACATAGTTTTTCACACAACTGCGTAGTCTTATGAAAACTTTCTTTTTCACATGACTGTAGCTGATAACTACGCACGCCACTGTCTCATCTCAGCAGGGACACTTCTAGCACCAAAACGCAATATATGCATCAATATTTTACCGTGCTCTGAAGAAAAACACAAAATATCTACGCACGGAAACATTACTATTTGATTAGCGTGTAATGAATTCATAAATCAAGTGTCACACCACGAAGAGCTGAAGTTTCATTTGCTGCCCTTTTTGTCTTTGAGGTACACCCAGACACAGGTAGACCGCTTCTGCTCTGGTGGAATGTCACTTCTTCTTCAAGGTGGAGTTGATTATATGGCAGATTATAACACCTGAAGTGCCACTGTCTGATTGAGAGCTACCATGAGATAATCTTTTACTGTGCTATTCATAACTACAACTACAGCCACGTGTTATCAAGTAAAAGTCATTCGAAAATCAGAGCAGAAATCCCAAAATCGGAGACTTTTTGTGCAGGCCTAAAGAGATAAACCCACGCGGTGCTTCGAAATACAAGCAGCTTGGTTTGTGAGTCATCCTCCCTCCCTGCTGAGGTATCGATGAGCTGCCGACACATCCATCTGAGTGGAAATAAATTGCCAAACTCAGCTGGCAGCCGTCTGAGCCTGATCCCGTCGGACAAAGCCGCCGCTGTTCAGAGTTTATTTTTAAAATGTTCACACCGACCCCGACGTAAAGGTTATGGAAACTTCCTGATAAAGCCAATGGATTCATCCGCCAAACTGCCTGTGAAGAGAACTCACCGTATCTTTTACATTAATTAAAGGCAGTTATCTCAAACTGTCTATTTAGGTTAAAATATAAAACTGCTCATAAAAGGATAAAGATATGAGAACTGTAAAAACATGTTAATTTTGGCGCATTGCAGTCATTTAGTTTCGGTCATTTGATGAAAATGTCTTTCAGCTTTTAAGATTTTTATCATTTGAAGATTTGGGGTTTTTTGGCTGGAGGAGCAGAGCTTTCGTGCCCTTTTTCTGCCCTGAGTTTTGGCTGTCAGGCAGCTGAAAGACTGCCCCACTTTACTACAGCAGCTGCTGATGTTGAATGCAATGCTTTTACAGACTGCAAGTAGACAAGACAGCGAAGCTCAGTGGCCTATTGCAGCACCATCTATCAGATAAAATCAAACCAAAGTATTATGCTACAAGTGCATTTCCAAAAAAAGTTTGGACACAGTTAAAATATAACTGAAAACTGATGGCAATGATATGAAAATGAAACCATTTAAAACAGCTAATCAAACGTTTGGACACACATTTTGAATCTGATGCCAGCAAAATATTTCAAAAAATTGGGAAAGGGGTGACAAAGACTAAAAGTTTGGTAATGGACTGGAGAGTCTCACAACCAGTTAGATTAATTCTTAACATGAGCGAATATAAACGACAGCCTCCCAGAGAGGCCGAGCCTTTCAAATGTTTTTCAGTGAAAAACTATACAGAGTTTGGGTCCTTCACAGTGATATCAATAAATGATTAAGAGTCTGGACAAACCTCTGTAAGCCAGTAGTGGAGCGGTTAGCAGTGTCACCCCAGTGAACACAGCTCATCATGGCACACATGAACTTTAGATTTTATCATGCAAGGAAAAACTGATAGAAACCAGGTCCTGAAATGCCACTGGCTCCTTCTCTGCTCATTTAAGACGGACTACAGCCAAGTAGAAAACTGTGCTGGTCAGAATCGGTCATCGGCACACCGTTCAAAGACAGCATTCCTGAAAGTATGGGGGCGGCATTAGTGCACACGGCAGGTGTAACTTGTACTTATGTGAAGGCACGTTAATACGGAACAATATCTACAGGCTTAGGAACAATTACAGCTTTTTCAGGGAAGGTTTTGCTTATTTCAGCAAGACAATGCCCAAACCACATTCTATAACTGACTGAACACTGACCGAAGTGTGCGTGATAGTTTGAAAAACTGGTTAGGTGTATAAAAGAACTCCACAAACTGTTGGACAGCTACAATATTAATATTACAACTACAAATGAGAACGTATTTTGCTTTAAAATTACAGAAGCCTCCCAAACACATACAGAGAGCTGTTAAAAGAAGAGGTGATGAAATATGTCCCTGGTATGAAATAAAAAAAGCACAGATGTTTGAATAAAAGCAATCAAATCGGAAGGCTTCAAATACTTATATTATTTTCTAAACCACTGCATTCTGCTCTTTATTCCCATCTTACACTGAAGAATAGAAGGTTTGGTAATATATTTGTATTTTAACATCTTTAAAACCGTAAACAAAAAAAGAAAACAGTCAGTCTTAAATGTTTGCTTCTGAACTCACCAAGACTGTGTCCTTCTGTATGAGCGGCATCCTGGGCAACGATCCTGCTGTAGCCCACCGGAGGAAGCAGACAGAAGATCAGCCACAACATCCTGCCGCAGTCTGTTAACCTGTCAACCCAAACAGGCAAATATGAGCCTGACAAATTGCCTCAGGTTCACTTACTGTGGGAAAGTTTAGTTTCCATCTGATAACAACGAACTCTATCTAAGTGTCCAGTCGTCTCTGGGTCACATGTTCGATTTTAAGGGGCATCAGTGGGATCGCCCTGCAGCTCCTCCAGTCCAAACACAGCAGCTTTGCCTCCTCCAGTCATGAGACACATCACAAGGGATGACCCCCCCCTCACTTCCTCCTTTCTCCCATCAAATCAGTCCTGAGCAACGCTGCTGCCTCACCAGATTCCTATTAAAGACTTGATGCATTCCTTAAAATTACAACTTCTTCCAAAGAAATAATAAAAAGATAACAGAACAACTCATTTAGAGTTATCTGTTTACCTCCTCACATTCCCAGTCTTTGAGTCTTATAGAGCAGCAACAGCAGCACAGAGAATCTTTGTCTTAGAGCATGTTACACAACAAGAAAACCACAGGGAAAGAACTGTCCTTTAATATGGAAGTCTATGAATGCCAATATTGACATTAAATGATTATAAATTTCATGAAATAATTTATTACTTCACAGGAAAACTCGTAAAAATTATGATGAAATTAAGACACGATAGCATTAAAACTGCTTTTAGTTTAATACTAAAAAAAATCTTAAGCCACTGTTTTTAACTATGTAGACTGAATGAGAAGAATTGAACACACAAAATATGCGTTTTTTAGTCATGCACTTGCACATTTAACTCTCATAAACCCAGCAAATTCCCCTGTGCTCTTTAATTTTTGCATTTTGCTTTGTTTTTTCAACCTGGATACATTTCCATCCATACATAAGTTTTGGGACAGTGATTTTTGGTTGTTGTAATTTTTCTTCTGTATGCCACCACAGTAGATTTTAATTCAAACGGTCAAAATGTGATTGAAGTGCAGACTTTCTTTAATTCAAGGGGTTTGACCAAAAAATTGTATTAACTCCTTAGGAATTACAGATATTTTTTTACATAGGCCCCCTATTTTCAGTGGCTCAAAACTAATGGGACAAAATAACTTCTTCTTCTTCTTTCGGCTGTTCCCGTTAGGGGTCGCCACAGCGGATCATCTGCCTCCATCTCTTCTTATCCCTTGCATCCTCTTCCCTCACACCAACCCTCTGCATGTCCTCCTTCACTACATCCATGAATTTTCTCTGCGGTCTTCCTCTTCTCCTCCTGCCTGGCAGCTCCATCTTTAACATCCTTTGTCCAATATATTCACTTTCCCTCCTCTGAACACGTCCAAACCATCTCAGCCTTGCCTCTCTGACTTTGTCTCCAAACTTCTCAACATGAGCTGTTCCTCTGATGTACTCATTCCTAATCCTGTCCATCCTGGTCATTCCCAGGGAAAATCTCATCATCTTCAGTTCTGCCACCTCCAGCTCCACCTCCTGTCTTTTTGTCAGTGCCACCGTCTCCAAACCATACATCATAGCAGGTCTCACTACCATCTTGTAAACCTTCCCTTTCA
>VUQH01000672.1:0-21618 GCA_015106775.1 Etroplus canarensis | reverse complement strand
AGACAGACACACAATAGAGGGACATTTCAGCCTTGCCTTGGCCCTACATTTATTCCCTGACAGGGGGTAAATGGCGATATGACCTCCTATCCCCCAGGGCTGGTGCTGCACTCCTTTAAGCTGGGGTACCAGGCGTCATACACAAGGATTAGTCAGTCACAGACCACAATGTTCACTAGGAGATGACCACTCCTTGCCAACTCCACAAACCTCATCTACATATGGCTTTATAGCTCATGAAAGACAAGCATGTCAGAGTTTGGGAGTGGTAGATGGCAGTATGTATATATGTTGATGGAAGGAATAATCTCATTGTGTCCCTATCCAAAGAGTTTTAAATCCTTTTAATACCTCCTCTTCTCATTAATATTTATTGTCGCCTGTTGCTGAGCTATGCTGGCTCTGTGTTCGCCACTACTGAACTATGACTATTCTGACTTTTTCTAGCTTTAGAAATACTCAAGCCAAACACTGAGGCATGCTTTTTTAATCCTAAGTGTGATTATTTTTTCTTTTTCATTTTCTTGTGAATTGTAGTTGTTAATTATATTTTTAAAACAGAATACTTTTAATGTACTTTTAAAACATTTATGTGGCCACATTGGAACATAAACAGGTTTAAATTCAATTTTAACTTAAATTATTATTGTTATTTTATAAGTGACATTAAGACTTTAATCCCATTATTAATGAATATTGTGAGGATTAAAAGAATTAAAGGACCAACAGTAATGGTTTGACGAGACTCAGGTCAGTTTAGAAACAGTCTAATCAGTGCTTGTAACAAATGCTGTATTCTTGCTAGTGCAGGTAAAAATGAGTTGCCATTTACGAATATATGCCTGTATGTTATTTTAAAACATACAGACATGACATTTAAAACCCAGAGACATCCACAATATTTATTTTTAGTATTCATCTGCCTCTTAAATATCACATAGATATAGAGATGTTTGCAGGCATATATTTTATGTATGTGTTCCAAAATGTACATGCTTGTTGTGTTTGTGGCATTGTGTTGCCAAGTGACCCTTAAAATATGTTATTCAATCAACATGAAACACAAAGTGTTTATAGCCCTCTTTGTTCTCTTTGGCCTCTCTCTGTGTAGCTGCCCTTAGTGTGCCCTCTCTTCTTTTTTAACATATTGCTTTCTGCATGTGTCTGGTCAGTGCAGAAGCACACACATGCCTGCAGACATAAACACCACTACCCTCAACTGCACACAGAGGGGAGGTCCCTGGAGTTGGCCACAATTACTGTGTGTATCATTGCTTACTCATTATGTCTGACAGGCTACACCACTCTGCTCCCCTGCTGTCTTCAGTGCATTGCCTCCTACTTCTCAGTGCAAAGGCACACACACACACACACACACACACACACACAGTGCTGTCGGGGTTGCAGGTCAGTGTCCATTCATACAGGGATTCAGTAAAAGACACAAGGTGTCATATTACTTCTCATTCCTTTTATATCATCTGTAAAATCTTTGCAGTAACTGTAGCTCAGATATAGTGTATCATATTTTTCAGTGTGCTGCATTCATTTTTGCATAATCAAAGGGAAGTTTATATAAAAGTTGGTCTGACTGTAATCATGTTCTCTCTTTTCAGTTGTTACGTGGCTTTTGCTTTTGTACTTTTGTCCAGATGGATAGTTGATTAGCATTATAATAGAGTCTCTGAACTTTAAGTTAAACGACCTATTTTAACAGTGATTTTTACCTTTGGAAACCCTTTCCCCCAGGTCATACTTTACTTTAAATCACTTATACAGTAAAGCTTCTGATCATTGTGGATTACAAGTGCAGTATTGCTTCTGCTTGCAATATATTGCCTGAAGTTAATCCCAACACACTTTTGTCAAACAAGGGCAAAATGCAAATAGGGAGTCAAGACTCCAATTAATTGGCCATAGATATGCAGCTACATGAAACCATTATTGAGGAGCAAATGGCTTTAACTTTGTTTCTAATGTAATATAAACTTTAATTAATAAAGTGTGTGATGAAGTGGAGACTTATCAAACAAGCCCTGTGTCCATTAAAGGCCCTAAACCCTCACAAGGCAGCCTTATTAAACCCTGTTTCAAAACGTGTTTATGAGCCCCATGGAGAAAAAACAAGGAGAAATGCCGAGACATGAAGAAAAAGAAATGAGTTTGTGTAATTAGTGAAAATTAAGAGCTTTTAATCCAGGAGGAGGGATGGTAGAAAGGGAAGTAGAGAAGAAGAGGGAGTTAAGAGGGAATTATTGGCATGGTGAGATGGGTGGGAGGGACTGTGGAACTAGTGCTTAGCTTACTTTTGTTTGCCCCTGAAGAAATGAGCCAGGACCCCAAAGCACACACCTAATAAAGGAACTCATAATAAAAATATGGTTATTTTTGTAAGGGGCTTTGAAAGCACAGCTTCCTTCACCTAGAGGAGTCCTTTGTTCAGAAACATAGTAGGGCCTCGTCACATTTTTGTATTCATTTGGGCGGTAGATGCAGATTCAGTTTCATTTAGTAATTATATCTGGATTCATGATTTGATATTGTCAGCTCCTTCATCCCCTGGATTTCGAGGTTGATAATGTTGTATTTTCATAAAATTCTGTGGATAAAAAAGTTATTTTCTATTCAGCTGAAAATAATCAATTTTATGGGCCACACTGATGTTGTTATATTATATACTCATTTAATGTGTCTGTGTTTCTGTAGCACCCATCCACATCTTTATCTCAGTGAAAGTTTTCTCAGACTTTATATTATCTACAGAAATGTTATTTCCTGCTCTGTCTGAGGGTGGCATTTCTTTGCTCCATTTCATGACATACATCAAGACAACGTCTACTGACAGTTTCTACTTCACTAGCCCTGACCTTCTAAAATGAATCCAGATGTTTCAAGTGATGGACAGAAGAAGTGAGGACTGAGGGAGCAGTCATGGTTTGGAGAGAGGGTGATAGTATTTCATTAGATGATAAAGTACTGTTATTCTCCTATCATGATTTTCACTGCTACAGAAAATAATGCACACCCCATTGCATCCACTCAGCGGGGTGGGACATGACATGCATAAGTTAAATGTGCTTGTCTTGGTCATATCCATGAGTGTCAATAAGACCAGAACCATTTTTCGATGATTATAAACAGCCGTGAGGATTAATTGTGAAGCAGTTTTCACATGAGAGTGGAATATGTTAAAATAATTCCAAAAGCATGTCTCAGGTAAAGACAAGAGAGTCTTTAGCCGTTTAGGAATGCTTTTGTTACTGTAGTGCCAGGAGCCATGCAAGTGACTGCTCGTGCCCATGAGCTTACTTACATCCTGTGGGGTCTTTTTAAAGCGGGAAAGATTCCACTACTCCTAACAAATGTTATACTGTGGGTTTATCTACTTCCTGGACTATTCTCTATAGATGAATTATAACTCTCATTAAATAGATGTTTGATCTTCAGTTCTTTTTTCGTTTTCACCTGGATATGTAATTACTTTGATAAACATTAGAAATGCAAATTTCTTTTTATTCCCTTCCTTGATTTTGCTTTGATGTTTACTAAAAAACAAGACCGTCCTTTTATGTCATTTCCAGACCAGCTTACAGCAACAGACAGATGGTAAATTCAGAGTTAACTACTGACAATTATGTTATACAGCACATGAGAAGTGCAGCCAGCACATATTCCAGTTGAATTCCTGCCCAGACTTCGAAGTGCGGAGTGTTTTGATTGTCACATTATGATTGTCCCGCCCTTCAAGTAACCAGCAACACACAGAAGAATCACAGTGTTTGCTCTAAATGAAGATTCTCGAGAGAGCGATTAATCAACATTTAACAGAGTGATTCATATGTGTGTGTCTGTGTGTGTGTTTAACCATTTTTTTTTTTTATCTGTACTTGGAGGAATGACAATGGAAATCCAGTCGCATGTGTTTTTTCTGGAGATCAGTCATTCCACTGCACTGACTTGGGGATGGGCCAGCAAGATATGCAGTACAGCATTTTTGTCTAATTTATTCTTCTCAGAACGTGGAATCACGGTGTTCATGGGCCAAGTTTATTTTCCTGTTTAGTAAATGGCATCCAAACATTCAGATGTTTTCATTCATGAGTCAGTTTAAATGATTACTTTTTTTGGTTAATAAAATGGTCTATATTTTTGAATAGCATGTATTCTAAAATTTTTACATTTCTACAGTTGTACATCCGTGGTAAGTTGTTGGTCTATAAAACCTGCTGTAAATAAAGTTGAAAGGAACACTAATTTGGCATTAAGCAAAAGAAAAATAAACTATAGAGATGCAAACTACATACGAGGTGGTCTGCCATTACTGTAGACCGTGTTTGTAAGTGAAACAGACTACTACCTTCCACTACATACTTTTTTCTCCTGGGAAATGAAGTCAGTGTGGGCTCCTTTTAAATCTGTGGAGTCCCATAAGGCAGAGGCCCATGAATGGCCACTGGGAATAGTCTGTGAGCTTCCAGCTCTGATAAGAAGACAGCTACCTACAACAGAGTAAGAGGATGGACAGAATGGATGAGCCTGGGAGACAGTGTAGAAGAGAGGAAGAGCAAGGTGCTGCCATGATTTAAGGGAGAACAGGTGAAAATGGGATGCTGTTTCTGCTTTGTTTTAAAGATTAGCCTCATTAAAATGGGTAGGCCAGTAGCCTGTTAGACTAAGGATGGCATATATCATGATGACGGCCTAAACATGCACATGAACAATGTTTTTTTCATTGTTTTTTGTTAGAGTTCAGAGACACACATACAGACACATACACAGGCAAACACTATAAACATGGGGGGGATTTCATCCTGCATCTGATGAAATTGGTAGGCAGAAAAGGTGTTCTGTCCTTCAGTGGTGACCTACTTTGAAAGTTAAATAGCAAGTATTGGAAAAATAGAATGCCAATATAGTACTTAATATGCGAGCATATCAAGCTAGTGCAATCCTGTGGAGGCACACCTGAGAGGAATATGAAACTCCCGGGCCAGGTGCTTGGTTCCCTTGAGAGAGTTGGGACCGGAGGGTTTGGAGAACAGAGGGTGTGTTTGAAGTCCTGGAGGACGGTGCTGATTGTGGGTGGTATGGGGAGTCATAAGTCACAAAAACACATGCAGCCACCTGGTTGTCTGAAATAGGCTGCCATGCAATTATCTGAGATTGAAATGCATGGGCAACTTGGAGGTGTTGTAGATTCGTTTTCTGTGTTCTTGTTTGAAGTTCTTGTGGAAAAGGATTATACATTTTATAGACTGTAGAACTGGAAATGTTGTCTGGATTCATCCTAAAATGAAGGAATACCAAAAATCATATCAAAGTCTTTTTATGCTATGTTTTCATCTTAAATGAGTGTTTACAAAAAAGAGATGTTAACTCAAGAAATATCAGAATTTAAGCAAAAAGTACAAGTCTATGAATGTATGAGTATATGAAACTCAGCCCTGCATCCATCCATGTGTTTGTCAGATCAATAAATTTTACCATTGTTAGCTCTATAAATGAAAAGTATATTTATATAACTCATTTGTTATATTGCAAGTATAGCCAGTCTAGAAAAAAGGAATGCATTCAAAAGTGATGAGAAATCAAAGAAATTAT
Organism: Etroplus canarensis; assembly: GCA_015106775.1. Taxonomy (NCBI): domain Eukaryota; kingdom Metazoa; phylum Chordata; class Actinopteri; order Cichliformes; family Cichlidae; genus Etroplus; species Etroplus canarensis. The sequence continues at coordinate 16,017 of VUQH01000672.1, read as the reverse complement.
ATTGTAAAATATATACCTACATTCATGCCCCTCTATCTATCTATCTATCTATCTATCTATCTATCTATCTATCTATCTATCCATCCATCCTTGTGCTTACACATATCCGTATGTGTGCTCTGAATGGCTGGCATGAGACTACTGTATATCCCTTTTTAGATGAACTCTTTTGCAGTTCTTCCAATAGAGGATTTATCCTTTGCAGTTGATTCTGAGAACCTCTTCTCCTCTCCAGTCCCAGCACTCCTACAAGGATCTGTGTGAATCAAGCAGTATGGTTGGAAAGAGAAAAGGAATAAAGAACATGAATGTAATTGTGGTACGCATTCTCTTTGCACTATTGTTGATCAGTGGCACTTTCAAGTTCTGAAAGTGATCATTCTTTTGTCTGTCTGAATTCAGGAATGTCTCTGAATTATGTTATGTTTTTCCACATTGGCTTTTAAGTGAATGTATTTTGCCAAAGAGCACATTATATTGTATACCAGTTACACTATTCAGCACTGTGAAGTACTCATTAGTACACATTTTGCTACAGTACATGTTGACTCACGTGGACGGATTTCTCAGGTGGAGCCCGACAGTTCAGAGGCTGGTGCTTAGTGAATGACTGCAATAACTGTTCAGAGCACCAAATTGCTTAAGCGATGTACTTACATGTCAAAGCTCTACAAACCCTGCCTTTTAAAGCTGTAATGGCAGTATTTTAGCAACTGCGGATTCACCAGAGTGGTACCTTAAAAGCATATCAAATGTACAAATATCACTTATTTAGGGGTAGAAAAACAATATTGTACTGTACAGTATGTGGAATTGCTCAGCATCTTTCCTTGTTAGACAGCGATGTGCTATTGTGTGGAAGTTTGATATGGTATTTTCAATTTTTTTGAAGCGTACCAAATGCTGCATCTGTTATGTTATGCACAGTATAAGCCTTTAAAAGGTGGATGATGGAAGAAACAGATTATGTGGGTTAGTGTAGCATCTATATGAATGTATATTGCCGACCTTTTCTTTCTCTTCAACCCAGATCTGTCTTCTTTGCAGCTGGAGAAATGTCATTATGATTTTTTTCTTCTCTTCTACGATATGTCTTGGCAGGATGCAACAATTTTTCTTTGACATGTATGCACTTATGCTTTAATATGTCAGAGAGAAATTGGAGCATCCATAAAGTCCACCTGACAGCTGACACTTGGCTGGAGATAAACATCTGGTGCTTGCACAACCTGCTGCTGTTTAAGGTTATTGTGGATAATACAGTTTGCAGTGGAACACTGGGATTTCACATTGATCTTTTGTTTTCTGTTTGTGTACTCCAGATGTGGCTATTTATAAGAGTGTTCTCTTATGTGAACGTTTTTGTTTCTAGAGGTTGTTAAAAGCTGTCACAGAAGGAGTTGTAACAGGGAAGTGCATAGACTTGTTTTAAGAAACTAGGGAAAAGCCAGTTCAGAAGTTATAGAGACATTATACAATCAGTACTATTTATTCCCTCTTCTTTTGCATGCATAATTTCATTAGCTCACTTGATCACAGTTGTGCCATAGCCAAATATTGGGGTCCTCCTGTTACAGCAACTTTATTTTTCTCAGTGCACCAGCCTGGTGCACCTAAAAATGCTCAGTTTTATTCAGTAGAGTGTGTTGATACAGCTTGCTTCCTAGAAAGAGGTTTCACTTGTTTATGTACTATATTTTAAGGGTAACTACTAAAACTCCAGGTCAGAAGTTTCTGTTTATCAGTTTCCTCCATTTGCTCAGAGACTTCACTATACAAGGAATTGTACACTTAGTGACTTGCTTAGTGCTTTAGCAGCCCTTTTACTGCCAACAGCGTCAATACAGAATCCCATCTGAGTCATCCAGACAGCGAGGTAGCAGCAGGACTCAAACACATCATAATCAGACCAATAAGAGGTGGCTTGCACTTAAATAGTTGCGCCCTAACAACAGTGCCCCTAATTCTACTAAAGAACCCAGTTACAATGATCCTCTAGTGTGGAGTGCCACACGCAAAAGCCAGCTTTATATTGGGGTTCTGAATTCTTAATTTTTCGTACAGGGCAAAACCAAATCTCTCATTATGACTCATTAAACCAACTAACCTGTTTTTATCCTTGCTACCTAAACAAAGGATGATTATGATTTTCTGCATTGTATGGCACGTAATGCCATGGCCTGCATGCTATTTAGCCAAATAATTACTGGTTATCTGCTTCTGTATAAATAAGGGACCTTTCAATTATGTATAAAAGGTGTCCATAATATATGTGTATATTTACAATTTGAATGTCTTTAACAGTCACTTATTAACCTCCCCTTTTGTTTCTCCATGGCTTTTGTAGTTCCTACTCATAATTATGCTCTTTAGGTTTCGTATGGATTTAATAGTGACCAATGGCGTGAATTGATTTTTACTGACAGCTGCAGCTTGATAGAAAGCCCTTAGTTTGTGTGTGCATAGATTAATATACAGGCTTTTTGAGTAACAGAAACAGCACTTTCCAGATTGCCCACATTCTTCTTTTTTCCATTCTTCTAGCATTTTATTTGTTGCTTAGCTATTTTTTATTTTGCACTGGGCATTACTCCATTTGTAATTAGGTGAATCTGTACTCAGTACAATGTATAAAGTACGAAATAACTAAACAGCATATATCAATATAATAATTGTTCTCATTCCCTTAGTTATAGACATTAGTTAAAGAGTTTGCTGTGAAATAAAATGTTAACATGCAAAAAGCAGTTGCCTGCAGTGGGGTTGGGCAGTAGTCCAGTCCATAGTCAAATTGTCCTGTTGCCCCCTGTCACATCGCTGATGACCGATAGCCAGGTGGGGTGGTGGAGGAGGTTAATGTGCACCCATTACGGTAGAGCTGTCCACCCTCCGTAATGCACATTGTGTGGCCCAAACACCCAAAAAACTTAACAGTGCAAATGAGAGAAACACACACACTGGGGGGTTTTTTTTGTTTCAAAGTACAGTAGCACACCTCTCTCCTCACGATGTTTTTCACCAACAAAAATGCCTCGTGGGGAAAGAAAGTTACAGAGACTAGATTAATGAGAGTCTGCAAATGCACCATTATGTTATGCTCTAATTTAAAAATAAATCCAACAGTCAGAAATATCCTCCTCTTGTTTTTTGTCATTTGATGAAAGTGATTGATCTGTGTCGCTTCTCCACAATCCTTTAGATTCATTTCAAAGTGTGCAGAGTCCGGGCATGAACTTGTGTGTGCACACCTGCGACTACGTAGACTCGTCTATGATTCAAGTGTCAGTTATATGTGGAGATGCAACATGAAAAGAGGCGGATTTAATTTATTATGAATTTCATGATAATGCATCACTGGGAAAATGTGATAAAAATTGCCTTGACTGGTGAGCTATTGCCAATCACTTTAGCTATCTTTGATCCCCACTGACATAACTCTAGTCTGTAGTTGGATGTCAACATAAAGTAACTGTCTTTATGCAGTATCAGCAATTAAGAGTCTACTTGATAGCATGGGCCAGAAAATACCAACTACAAATATATAAATAGCAGCAAAGAATAATGTATATGGAAGGAGGAAAAGAAAAGCTGAGGCTGACAAGGAAGCTCAACAACTCTGGTTTTGGGAAATATAAATAATATATAAATAATAATATAGTTCAAAAGTGAGTGCCTTTCTTTGCAGCCATGTTCCGTTTGCCTCACTTTAACTCCATCCCATGATGCTCCGTGGTGCATCTTTAATTGGGGTCTGCTTTGGCACCTTCTCATCCTCACAACATGCTTTTCTACAGTTGTTTAAAGAATCGCCATCAGATGGTGACATGACTGAAGCTGGAAAAGTTCAGCTTTTTAAAATGTATGCTTGTGTGTACTTGCACATGTATGGTAGTGAACATATACTTTAGTGGTAGACATAAACCCAGATTTATTTTATATAAAAGACAACTTACAGTTATACTGTATTTTCCCATCCCTGTGTTGATTGCCAAGGATAAACCTATTGCTGTTAACAAGCATGGAGTCAAGCTGCCAGCAAGAGAAAAAGTCATTTCCCCCTCCTCTTGTCCTCATCTCTCTGCAAACCTTGACATTTTCCAGCACAGAAATGTGAAGTATTTCTTAAGTCCTTTCACGCCTCAGTAGACAAATTGGATCAACCTATCGGTTAACCTTCACAAGAAGAAGAGATAATACTTGAGCGCATTTCTTAAAAATAAAACATAAGCATGGACGTCTTTTCCTTGTTTGACAACCTTTCATGCACCACTCTTCTTACCTTTTAGCTTAGACATATAGTACCTATATGTTTGATTTTTCTCCCTTTTTTAAGTAGTAGTGGTTACATGAAAAAAATAAGAAGTTACTTTAACAGCTTAAAGTTGCACAGGCTGACAGGCTAATATGTCATAATTTTTGAGCCATAGAGTCTAAAGACTGTATGGCTAAACGTTAGAGAGACTTTACTGGCGTTAGGTCTTGCTCCAAGAATTTGCCTCCAAGCTCTTGTTTGGGATTCAAGGGATGCAACAGGTCTATGTTGAGCAGAATGAAGAATAAGATGCAGAAAAGTCAAATATAATGGCCTTATATGAGGACACCTCCGGACATTAAAAAAAAACATATATCCATGGCGGTGGAGCAATGGTACTTCTTGTCACTGCACAACAGGAAGTTTTAACCTTTTGGGCTAAGCTGGGACCCTTCTGTGCAAAGATTACATGTTCTACCTGTGCCAGTGTGAGTTTTCTTCAAGTACTCTGGTTTCCAAAAACATGTTTTTAGGCCAATTGGTGCTTCTAAAAATTGCTTATAGGTGTGGAAGCGTGTGTGAGTGGTTGTCTGTCACTCTGAGTTAGCACTGGTGATCTGGCCAAGGTGTACTCTGCCTCTTTCCTAAATTCAACTAAGATAGGCTTTGGATGGATGGATGGATGGATGGATGGATGGATGGATGGATGGATTCATGGCTTCATGGCTTCATGGTGTCATGACTTAAGGAAAGGCACAGTGAAATGTAATGAACAAAATGCCCTGAGACAGAATGCAAATGAAAATAAAACATTTTTTTTCTTTCTTGTAGAGCATCCTATTTTCATCCTGAAATAATGAACAGGCAATCACAGAACGAAAAGAACTGGGGTACCCATGAGAGAGAGAGAAAAAAAGAATAAAGAATAACAATGCTTTATAAAAGAAAAAAAGACAGATTATGTTCTGTCAGCTGACAAATGTACAAAATGCAACCCTGTCGAATATACTCAGAAAGTAGGACAGTCACTGCACACACATAACCGAGGCAGGTTTTTTTTTCTATAGCAGACAGTAGAAATGCCAGAAAACAAAGAAACAAACAACAAAAAAGTTGAAACTTAAAAGCACAATTAGTCATTGTGCTAGAGAAGGACATTGTGTTTCATCGATGAGATCCTAAATGGAGTGCTAAAACTAAAATTTGAGTATTCAAAAAGAGTGATTTCAAGGCTTGTTAATGGCTGTCTATTTAAACATTCAGTCATTTAATTTATTTGTTGACATTTGGTGCAAAACCACATCATACTGATACACATCAACTCCTATGTGTGAATATGATCAAAGGCCTGGGTACTTTGTCTGCGTTTTTAAGCATTAAACTGAATTAGACCAATCCTGTTAAAGGCCCAGATGTAAAAGTGATATCCATATTCTCTTGTAAATCCCAGTGAGACACCCGAGGGACATCTTTCCCAGTATCTCTTTTAAAGGCGACCAGCAGTACAGGTGCACATCCTAAAATCTCCAGCTGTTTCAGCTTCTTTAAGTATGTGCTTGGTCCAATGCAGCATTGTGCTGCTCGAGGTAATAGAGACCACAGGGACATTGATAATCCTACCAGTTGTCCATGGAGCAGCCTTAACCTTAAATCTCTATTCTTCGTCCCCTTATAGTGATACAAGCTGAGCTTCAGCGTTGTCTACTGAATCCTTAAGTTTGGACTGCGTGGCATGGTCTTAAAGGAACAGTAGGTGCAGCCGTTTGGACCATCAACCAGTGCCTTCCCACCAGCGCCCAAGCGCATTGGGTCACAACAAGCTGCTTTGGCATAACCAGAGAATGGTTTCTCAAAACTTATTGGATGTCAGGCTCAATCCACTCGCTGCCCCCAGGAGCATGTGTCCATGACCAATTTAAGAGAGAGTCTGAGCCTTCCCACACACTGCTTGTGAGAGAGAACAATAGTCACTTGTAGATGTGGGAAGATTAAATATACTTGTTAAAAGGCTATCCCAAGCCCCAGGTCATTGACAGTGCTCAGAGTTATTGATTTATGGATATTTCTTTCAGTGTTTTGCTTTTTTTAGGTGATTTTTACTGTTTGTTTTGAACATATTTTCTGTGTATAAAAGAAAATTTGTGATTTAAGGGATACTGCATCATCATTTTTCCTCCACACATAAATGTGCCTTCAGTCTATTAAGTAAGTTATTGACTGTGTTATGGTATGTGGTTACTTCTAGTTTGGATAAAATTTTAGGTAAATAAAACTTACTCTTAAATTTATCCAAAATAGATTCTGAATCCTAACAATGAACTATCAGTTAAGTATTTAAATATAGATATGTATAATCATGATAACCCGAATCTCTGCTCTGATTCTGCAGTCTTGAAAAAACTTACCATTTTCATAGGAAACATAAACAATTCACAGAAGTCTTTGCCCTTCTCCTCATGGATTAGAAACGGGCGGACACTGAGGGAGATCTGTGTTGTCTCAATTAGAAGAGGTGGTGTTTTTCCTCACTGGGCTCTGCTCCAGGCCCAGCTGCGTACCTTCCACCATGGGCTTAGCCTCTGTCTGCATACTGAAAACATTACTGGCCATAGGTCAGAGTTACTCTGCAGGACTCATCCTGCCTTCTATACACACACCTTTTATTTAGACATCTTGGATAATCAGAACCAGATGCTTTCAGAGAGTAGGGCAGATAAGTCTAAAGAACTGTAACAGTTAGTTTAAAAACTCTCATCGCAATACCTGATTCAGCGGGTGCATATTTATTTCCTGAAAATATGTTTTGACTCAGGAGCATGCTCACACTAATATTTAACACCCTATCCACGGTTACCATCATCATAATCATTATCAGCCACTTCCCCCACTCCCTGTTATCATTAAGCATGATGATGATTGCATGGTTAAGAGCGACATCCCTCTCCCCCACCCAGCTGCAGCTCCATTCTTATGGTTCACCTTGAGCTGAGGAGTTTTTCTAAAATAAAATCATCTTCAACTGTTTTTGCTATGTCAAGGTTAGAACCTGGTAAAGGAAAAAAGAACTTGAAGTTGTACTCTTGTTGCTAAGAGGTTTACTTTTTCTATATTCAGAACATGAAAAACAGTGTTAAAATGTATATTCATGCAAATACCTCAGTTTAATGAGAGTTGGCGTATTCTGTTTTTACGCAGTGGTATGTCTTAACACAGCTGACTTTAGCAATGACAATGACACTGATCTGTTTAGCCTTAATGAATTAGAAAAAGTCACTTCATTTCATTGATCATATGTTAAGTTCAAATATTGAGTGTGTTCTTTATGTTGTTTTTTTCCCCTATTTTCTCCAATTAGTTTTTGAAAAGTTTATTTTCCAAGTAGACATCCAGTTGGACCCTTGCTCACTATGATTTGCTCCACAGTTGAAAAGAAAAGACAAAAAAGAATGCTAACCTTACAGTATACATGCTGCTCACCCCACCATATCTCTTCAAATCATTTATAGGTTCATTTAAAAAAAGCATTGCTGAACATGAAAGGAATTTGTTGGCAACTCAGTGCATCTGTCTATGTTGTATGTACACACCATGTCTCTGCAGAATTGTTTTTCTACGACTGAGGCCAGTGACTTTTCCTCAGAATCCATCTCCTTTAGTCAGACTGGCAGCTCTCCAGTAGCTCAATCCTCAGTGTGAGTCCCTGAGATGGAGGACAGGGCACATGTTTGCAGGCAGATTGCACATTTGAAAGAATAAATTGCCTCGTAGAGGACCAGACTCCACATTGCCTGTTCCACTCTGTGTTCTTTTGCCTTTAAGTATGTTTGTTGAAGACCTGTCATCTGCAGTTTTCTGTTATTTCTTTTCAAGGCCTGCTCATTTTCTGGTGTCTGGTGCTGGGGCTCAGCCGGATGGTCTGTGTCCGGACGTGAACATGTGGTAGTGTTTAGCTTTGTAATGCCCTGGGTTTTATGGATGTCTTGAGGGAGATATTGCATGGAAGGCACCCAGGATAGGGATTCTGGGCCAACAAACAGACTGGATGTCCAAGTGTTGGAGAACTCTTGTTATCATAGAGCTTCCCAAGGGTATACCTCAGTCCAAGGCCCACAGAGAAGGCTTAACATGGAAGCCAAGTCATCTTTAATAAGCCAAGTCATTTTTTTCTGCTCAAACATTCACATATTTTTTCATTGAAACCTCTATCAGTTTGGTGACTCCATTTGGCATTGAGCAAACTTTAACTCCCCCTCAGTTAATGTAATATGTTACAATTACACTCACCAGAGGATTCTCTTCATGTTGTTATGCTGACTCCAGTAAAATTTTCATGTGTTTTGTTTAAACATGATTTTAAAACACTTCCTCCTTGACATTTTTCTCAAAGCACTTCAGTCTTGTAAGTTAATATGTAACAACAAATCAGTATGATATGAAACTGTTTTTTTAATTCACTACTCCATTTTTCTTCTTAAACTTGCACAACCCATCTTATGTCAAAAACATCTGACCCTATCATTTCCCTTTGAGGGCCATCTGGCCCAAGAATAAGCTAACTGAAAGTTGAGCTCTAGATAATACAGTGGGGTGCAAAGCTTAGGAGGCATTGTTCATATTTCAATAGATTTTTTTCACTCTTTCATGAACTGAGCGGTCTAGATTAAAAACACATGCCTTTCCCCTGCTCCTCGCCTAATTCGACCAAATAACAATGATTACATGATTTTCCTGCTTATATTAGCTTTTAATTAGAATTCTCTTATCGCTACGTTTTCATCTGATGGCCTGACACAGAAATAATGTATCTATGTGATTGGACTCCATTGTACACAAAGCTTCAAGGAAACCAACAAGCTGCCAAAAAAACTCCAACATTGTTCCCATCACAAATGGCGCTTCACTGCATGATTGCTTGAAAGATTCCATTAACAAATATAACTCTGTGCGTGAAGGATGTCATTGTTGTCAAAGTATTACATTTTAGCCACTGGGCAACTAATAAAACACGTCTAAATATTGACACAGAGTTTGCTCAGCTGCTATGGGCCTACACTGTTGGGCAGGTTAAGCTTTCTTGGCAGAAAAGCAATCACAGACATTCCCAAAATTGCATTTTGGTAGAAAGAAAAAGTAAAACTTTTGTCAGAATTGAACTCAGCTGAAGTTTAAAACCATGAGGAGTTTGGGATATTTAGTAACTACATGACAACTCCTGTGTTCTGGACACATGTAAAAAACTTTGTTATTGCTGTGGCCAACCATCTGGTTATATGCCACCTATAGTCATCCTCTCTACACACTTGGGAGTCCAACTAGTGTGGCAGCTTGCATGTGTGCAAGCCCTCCAGGGCCCATCAGTCCACATGCAGTGCCCAGAGGAAACATGTGACATGTGGCACAGTTGAGTCAGCCTGCAAATTCTGTTGCAGAAATCAGCCTACTGATGGCACTACTCAATGCCCAGCAGGAGACCTCGGAGCTGTATAGGATGGTTTTAGGAAAAAATATACCCTTTTCACATTATAGAAGGCATTGTTTTTCGGTTTAATTTGATAAAGCACTAGGTCAGAGACAGCTAAGGCAGTGACCAAAAGGGGCCAAGAGCATCTTGTTGAGAGTTTCAGGTACTGAAATGAGAGATTAAAGGGGCAATAGAGAAAACAGATTATGGACATTTAGAAGAACACTGTGGTGCCAATAGGGAGTCATATCCCCCTTTGCAGTTCAATTTGCTCTCTGTCTATTTCTTTTCCTCATCTTTATATTTATTTTTCTTATTTTTCAGATTATTTCTTATTCTACGCTACATTCTACTCATCCCACATAGGAAATGAAGGATGATTTCTTGGAACTCAGTGCTTCTGTCTTATTTGGTGGATTTAAAGGAATCCAAGCAGAAAAAAATGCTGACACTTATTTAGGAAAAAATGAAAATAAGAAATACAATATTATTTAAAAACACACATTGATATGAGATCCTATTTTGTCAGTCTTTCAGTAGCTTTACACCTTTTAATAACAGCAACTTTCAAAATAAACTGGGACAATTTTCTTCAAACATAATCCCAATTTACTTGAAAATTAACCTGACTTGAAGCTACTTCTTCTAACAGAAGTTGATCTACTTCACTATCTATTTAAAAAAGCAGCTTTTGTGTTACTGTTCAATAGTGATATTACTTTATTCTTAATTGCATGTAGATGTTACTAAGGGTGTCTTTCTGCCAAAAATTAAACCTAAACATCACCCATAAAAGTGTTGAAATAAAGTAGGGTTTTTCCTCTTGTGATTTAAGCATAATCGTAAGTATGTAATCAAAGGCTGAGCCTTTAAAAAAATAAATAAATAAATAAAACACAGCCAATAATGAATTGGCAAGCAACCTCTTCCTAAAACATTCATCAATTCTCAAGTCTCATGTCTCACCACTTCTATTGGCATATGCATTTGTGTGTATTACAGTCCAAGTTATATTGCTGTATTCTATTTGCTCCTAAAGGAGCATTCTAATATTTTGACAGAAAAATCAAACCAGAAGACTTTGTGTAGCATTGGTATTATACTTACACCATTTTACAACTAGTAAACAACTGCATCCCTGATGTCATGTGCGTCCTTGAAAGCACTGGAGTTAGGCAGGTGCCTTCAGCATTGCTTCTTCTGGCTGCCCAAGAGATGTTGCCTCTTTGATTCTTTCTTCAAATATGCAAGCCAGCACTGAGGGAGCAGATTGTTTGTTCTAGATTTCCTGGGAGACTTCCACCTTGGGCTTAAACAGAGCAGTTGTGATGATTAGCAACAAAGTGTGCTGTCTCTCATAAACCATTGGGGGGAGAAAGAAGGATCTAAGGAATCTTCTTTCTCATGCTGCTGCATTTTTATTGTGAAAAAAGACTCCTTTATTATAATTACAGTCTCACCAATTTTAACCTCTCATATTGTTATTATAGTAGCAGTCTTTTGGCAGCAGTTTTTAATGCAACATATCCTGTTTATAGACCGGTGGAAGAACAGGCCTGGAAAAGTTTAGTCATACTGGATATGTTCTTTATGGTGTTGAAAATTGTGTTGCAATTAGGGTGCCATTCTATGGTTCTGACTGAGAAAACAGTCAGTAATGCATGTTCTGTAGCTACAGTTTTCACAAGGATTATCAATAATTCTTAAGTAAGTTCTTGTCTTTCTGAAACAGTCAACATCTGGCAGATCAGTAAACTATGTGTCTTCATATACTATATTAGGACAAGAAGGGAAATGTCCCCCTCAATACTTGGAGCATGTGCAGCCCCCACCTCTAGCACCTGCACAAACAGTTGATAACAGTGGAGGAGCCAGAAAGGAGGAGGTGGTTCAATTTTAGGCCATTTTATCTCCAAGTCTCCAAGCTAACTAAGTTGAGAGACTTTCGTTTTATGTTTCTGAAGTCTATAAGTGTTGTTGCTAGTTTGCTGACTACTTGTAGTAATATTGCCTGTCCTTTTTGCTTTTGCCAACTTCAGTAACATAGTAGGGATAAACATGAATGTGCAGAATGCTTTGATTATGAGCAGAAATCTTTCTGAAACACATCTGAGCTCTTGAAGTCCAGCAGGTAATAAGTTAATAAAACGTAATTCATCGTGGCATGGATATGCAGCATTCACAATTAAAGAGCTTACTTTGCCATCAAAGATAAAAAAGAGGATAGAATGAATAAAAGCCTGGCCCCCGCAGACAACTGTGTTTTTAGACAAACTCAGTGTTACTGCAGTACTATTTTTGTTTTGCTTTTCCCTAGTGTAAAGACACAATAATCTATCCATTATGAAAACATAGGGTCTCTTCATTCTTAGACAAATTTGTCTATTGTTTTCAGTCACAGACTTAATGCCATTTTCTGGGATTTGTGGGGGCTAACACAATTATCTCCCTGGCTCTAGGAAGTTGACAGGCAGGGCCTAAGGGAAGGAGCAGTGCTTATCAACCATCTACCCACTGTCACAATGACAAAAGTGTTGGCACAAGCAAATGAAGATAGGAAAGTTGTCTGCAACACTTTCCTCTGATAGTACACATGATTGCATTGCACATCATGTAGTTCCACTTTTATGTTTACAGTTGCTAGCATCAATCACTTCTACCTATCAACAACCTTATATGACACATGTTGTAAACTTCAAAAAACAATGCATTCAAGCCAGTTCCACTGTAGAGTTGCTGTGCATTGTAGCTTATACTTACAAAAAGATAGATCAACTGTGCACAAGTAGTGGTTTTTAATTGGTTTATGCCATCTGTTGGCATCTTAACCATGTTGTCCTGTAGCCACTTATTTGTATGCATAGGGATTTTAATATATGTAAATTAATTATTTTTCTTTGTTGTGGAAGATGGTGGAAAAATGTTTTTGAATGTAATTTAATTCTTGCTTTTATATGGTACTGAAAGCAGTCAGTATCAACATTTTCATTATATAATAGCCTCTTGTTACATTGCATAGCATTCCCAAGATGTCTGAGTAATTCTGATATTACATATATATATTTTGTCTTGCAGTGAGAAAAGACTTGAAGGACGAGACTGATGACAAGATACCACAATTCAAGAAAAAGGCAAAAGAGCTTCGTATCTTGGATGCCAAGACAGCACAAAATCTTTGTGAGTATATGTATCTATGTATTCCAGAGTATTTAACAAATAACCATATGCCCTCTCTATGGATAGTGTTTCACTCAGCTCAGGTGTGTGTGTTCTTTTTGCGTGGGTGTTATTGTGGTCACCATATAATACACCTACCTTTTGTCTAAGTCTTTGCCTTGTAAAGCAAATTCATATTAGGACTTACTAATACTACTAGCTGTTTGGTTAGTATGGATATATTACTTCACCTGCAAGACTTTTCTTAAATTTTAGTCTTCAGTTTAGATGCACATGATCTAAACAAACCTCATGCTCTTTCTTAAAGAGAGAGAGAGAGAGTGAGAGGGTGCATGTCTTGTTGGGGGATTTGGTATAATATACCTCAGACAGACAATGTAGATGATTACACCTTGTCAAATATACATGTGGCATAGTCACAGTGCAGTGATGCACTGGTAGGCACTCTTGTGTCACAGGACCTGGGTTTGACCCTGCCAGCCGGCTGGTAGAGTTTACATGTTCTCCTGTGCCTGTGTGGGTTCTCTCCTGGTACTCTGGCCTTCTCTCACAGCCTAAAAGCATGTGTGATTGCACAAAGGTGTGAATGTGATCATGAATGCTTGTCTGTTCCTCTGTGTTAGCCCTGTGATAGACCGGTGACCTGTCAAGGATGTACTCTTCCCTTTCACCCTATGAATGCTGGGATAGGCTCCAGCACAAGTGTTTAAGAAGATGGATCGATGTTACAGTCCACCATTTTGTTTATCTATTTCTTTTACACCATTTTCTCTACAAAAGGGGAATTTTAGACTGGGTTAAGTGTGGGTGAATAAATTCCAATACACTGGGTGAGGACTGGAAACGTGGTAACTTATTTAATGAAAAATAACCTAAATTCACAAAATATTAAACAGAAGAATGAACTACAGACGCCTGTGTGCTTGTATTTGCATGTTTGTGTGTGCGCAATTATAAACGTGCCACTGACATTGCACTCTAATATGGGCAGTGGCAATGTTGATAGGTGTCACTGCCATCTTTGATTATATAACCAGCAGATTGGCTTTTGAATTTGTCAGGAAGCAAAAAAAGGAGTGTGAAAAAAACCTCACCTTCCAAATGGCAGTGGGTTCGAAGCATGTTGCTGTACTCAGCTACACAGCTCTCCTGAGTTGCCTTGACACATACTACAGCATCGTAGATCATATTCAGTGCCTGCCGCAGAACCTTCTAAGCTCCCTTTACAGTTTTGATGTTTGGTGATTTTAAAGCTTCAGTGACTGAGCTAGATAGTTGGATACCATGAGTGATTGTGATTTTAGTGCCACTTTTTGTTATTCTGCTATTCTGCTAAGAACTGTGTATGTTTCTAAAAACCTTTATTGAGGACTCAATAATCTGCATATTGGGGTGTGACTTATGGTCAGCTTCATATAAAGGAAATTACAGTTGTGGCATGAGAGAAATTAACATTTTGATTATTATAGCTGTGAGTCTTGTTTAAGTCTAAAATCCATAGAACACTAGTCATTTTTCTGAGCCAACTTTGAATTAAAATATGCATAAGATTCTATATTATGCATATTATCTTACATATGATCAAGTTCTTTAACATCAAGTTTTGCTTTTTTTAAATCTGAGAGCCAGGACTTGAGTCTGGTCAAATTACTATTGCCCACTGTAGAAGAGTTGAGTACCAGCTGTACTGAATGCATTCATCTTATCTAGTCACTTTGACTTGGTGTAGGCTTAAAACTTTAAAAACGTATATAGTTTATAACATAATATATAAAACGTACAATAACCTACTTTTTAAGGCATTAGGTCTGCACTTTGAAAGCAGTCGTCACCAGAAGTTGTAAGGTATTTAAATCTTAAAAAGTATAAGCAAGTATAAAGTAAGTTTACCTTAACAGAACTCTGCTATATGTGAGCTTAGAATTGAGTTTAATACTGTACATTTCTTATGCCGGTGTTGAGTCGTTATTTTTAAAAAGTTTTTTTTTTTCAAAGTCAACACACCACAAAAATATAAGTGCTAGGAGTTGTACAGTTTGTGTGCCCTGTTTTTTAATTTTGGTAAAAAGGATTGTAAGGCACTGTGCTAAAGTTCACACAGTTAACTTACTAATTGTAAGCACAGTTGACTTTACAATGCAATCTTCTACTATGAATATAAACTCTAATTTGCTTTAGTATTTGCTTTAATTGTAGTAAATATCCTACTCATCCTCAACTGAAATAAAAATAAATCATCAGCTGCAGCTTTTTTAAAAAGTACTGCATCACACAGCTTGTGTGCATAGTTGTGTGCTTGAAAAGGGGAATATCTTTCCCTCTGCCGTCACTTAATGACTGGAAGATCATACATTTTTGTGTAAGAATAACAAGTTATAAACAGTATCCAGATATTTTTAGGCTGAATGGTGACACATGATATAGAATATAAAATGTAAAAAAAAAAAAATGTGATTTCGGGCATCATATTTAAAAGTAGTTGGTTTCTCAGTCAAGAACTGCCAAAAATTTCAGAGAATTTGTTAAAACAATTTAGCGTACTGTATTGCTTTCTAATTTTTACATTTATACCATTTCTCCCCTGGGATTAATAAAGTATTCAGATTCTGATTTTAAAAATAGCATTTTATTGAGTACCTGTCTTTACTTAGTTGGGTATAATAAGGTCTATTTAAGGAGGGGTTGTACAAGGTTCTGTTGTCTCACAAAACAAAGAGTTCATCAAGAGATACTGGTAAGGTAAAACACAATGGTTTTGTCAACGTAGTCTGGTGCATTTGAAAAGATTTCTTTGGGTGTCGTGTCCACTATTAAGAAAACTATTTTTTGCCATACATGCAGTCCCTAACATTCATCTTAATGTATACTTTCAATATCCTTGTGATTCATTCATTCACTTTGTTTCCCTCTTTGTTGGAGGAGATAGGAAGAGAGCTTTGAGAGAGCGAGCTTCAGGTCCAGAGGGACAGTGAAGTGTATGTGTGTGTGTGTGTGTGTGTGTGTGTGTGTGTGTGTGTGTGTGTGTGTGTGTGTGTGTGTGTGTAATTTAAACCAAATTACACAATTAAATGGATCTTAAATATTTTATCTTAGGTATATTATCTTTCAATATCAAATCACTATATTT
>VUQH01000670.1:0-10712 GCA_015106775.1 Etroplus canarensis | reverse complement strand
TTTTCCCTCTTGTTGTTTTTTTTTTTTTTTTTTTTTTTTTTTTGTTTTTTTGACCTACCACTTCTTCATTCGTCCTCCATTTGTCCAGTTTCCTCAAATTTTTAAGGAGACGCTGCTGTCTTTTTTTTGAGACAGGTTGCTTAGAAAGTGAGCAAAAAAGCAGAACTCTGAAAGACCTTCAAAAAGGCCTTCAGAAAGGCTGGAGAACTATTGCTAAAGAGCACATTAAAATGTCAAGAAAGGCTGGCTCGTTGAAAGCAAAATATAAACCTTTTCAACATTAAGATTTTTTCCTCTGCTTTGTATCAGATCAGACTAGTGTAAAGCACACTTGGATTGTGAGGTGTGAAGAAGTGAAAACAGCTTGATGGTTACTGTGTCCTTCACACTTGAGGGGTACCTCACAAGTTGAGGGCTAACTAAAAATGATAATCTGGCTCTTGGAGTCAGTCCTAGCAAAAGCACTTCTGCTGGAAGTGACTACTGTGGAATATCAAAGATTACATCTCAGGTATGCTTTGGAATTACCGCAGGGCTTAGGACCTTATGTGTTAGCCACAGCAGGCACAGGCAAATACTGTGGGAGATATCTGATTAAAGCTCCACACCCTAGAATAGGTCACGTCAAACATGAGGGCTGCTGTGATGTAACTATACTTTGGTATTCATGAAGAGATGGATACACTCAATGTCTAAGCTTATCATTTGCAATTCATTACTTTAAAATAAATAAAATGATGAATGATAAAATGATTGGATTTCTGAAAATCACCTGATAGAGGTTTAACAGCAAGAAATACTTTTCAAAACTTAGAACGATTCCAGTGTTAGCGCATCTTCACATTTTCTCCCTTATTCTACTCTTAACATTCTACTACAAGATGACTGTGTACATTGCTTTTCGGTTCAGTAAAATTTGGTCCAAATACTTTCATAAGTAGCTTGTGTGGCACAGCCTTGACATGAATTCATGCAGATACTCTGAACACTGAGGACTTTGGACTGACTGAGGATTCTTGTGTTATGCAGGCAGGCAAGTGTGACAGATGTGGGCTCATAATATTTGACACAGAGTAGCTTTCTAAAACCTAAATGCTTTATCATCCAAGCTCTCCACCATTCAGCCAGTGTCACCATCTAGTGGATATACTTAAAAACAAGCTTCTCTTCACTTTTCTTTTAATCATTAATCCACCTGTTCTGACAAAAACATCAGCATATATTTATAAAGTGTAGACTGCAGAACATATTAAATCCAATTAAAATTGACTGAACCTTTGTTTGAGGTGTTCGCTTGTGCTTTTAACTTGTATTGCATCCATTTGGAGGTAATGTAGTTCATTAGGTCCCTGATTATCATTGTGGGGGGAAAAAAGACAAAGATTTAAAAAACATGGATACAGACAGAATTTCTTTATATATTTGAACTGATCTTTTAGGTATTTGTGACTGATGTTTTTGAGTGTTATCTCTTGCAGTATTTTTTTTCTGCTCAGAATGGGCCTTTGGTGGGGTGACCAGCACATGAGCACAATCAGTCTGCATACAATAAAGGCAATAAGATTGTGGAAACTTAATTCACAAAAATCTATGTATTTTTCCTTCAAGGTCTGACTGTATGGAAAAACAAGTCTTTTGCAACCCCAATTTTCAGAATGCTAAAAGAAGCACTCTCCTCCAAAAAGGGATCTTGATCTCAGTGTTAAATGGTATATTCTATATGACTACATGAACTGAATGTGATCATGTCGGAAAAAACTAAGCATCTCATCTTCTCTGAACACTGCACTAGAGGATATTTCTTGGTAAACTTTGTTCCATGTGAAATAGCACATTAACAATGGGGCATCAGGCTTTGCGCTCGGCTATTTTGTGCTTTGGCGCTACTAGTTTATCATCTAGCAGTATTTTCTGTTTCAGTGCTTATGATAATAGAAGAGTTGGCTCCTTAATAGTTCAGTCGACATGAGTTATTATACTGGTTTCTGGCCCCTGGTTGCTCCCCATTCCTCTTCTCATTTGTGCAGAGATGTTAAATTTGAATGTACACTGAGAAAGCATCTTCTGTCACATCTTTCTAGACCCAGGGTTTGAGATGTACGGCACGTAGGCCAGTGGTGGCCCTTGATAACATTTTGAACACGACAAGGAAAGAGTACACGTATGTATAGTCACGTGAAAAACAAAGTACACCCCATTTCAATTCTGAGATTTTTCATGTCAACACATAATAGATAAAATTCTCAGGTCGGTAGTCGGTCTTAAAATTAGATAAATATAACCTGAGGTGGACAAGGACAAATCATATTACACTGTCATTATTTAACAAAAACTATGCCAGAATGCAGAGGCAGTGTGTGAAAAATACACTCTCACCACTTCCATGGGAATTAATGGGTAAGTAGCCACCAATCAAATGTACTTTATTAACTGATGATTAGCCTTCACCACCTCTGTAAAAGCAGATGTTTTGGCAGTTTCCTGGTCTGGAGCATTCAGGTGTGTGTTGACACTATTCCAAGGAGGAAAGACATCAGCAATGATCTGAGAGAAGCAATTGTTGCTGCCTATCAGTCTGGGAAGGTTTAAAAAGGTATTTCCAAACAATTTGAAGTCCATTCAAGACAGGTGCCACAATCTTCCCCAGAGTGGTCATCCCAGTAAACTGACTCCAAGGTCAGACCGTGCAATTCTCAGAGAAATTGCAAAAAACCCAAGAGCTACATCTGAAATTCTACAGGCCTCAGTTAGTATGTTAAAGTTTATGACAGTACAGTTAGAGAAAGACTGAACAAGTATGGCTTGTTTGGAAGGGTTTCCAGGAGAAAGCCTCTTCTCTCTAAAAACATGGCAACTTGGCTTAGTTTGCAAAGTTGCATCTGAAGAAAGGCTTCTGGAACAATGTCCTTTGAAAAGATGAGACCAAAGTGGAGATGTTTGACCATAATAAGTGCTATATTTGGAGAAAACCAAATACAGCTTATCAGCACAAACACCTTACACCAACTGCCAATGCACATGGAGGGTAATTATATGCACTTGTTTTTGCACCTTACAGTCACTGAGTCAACCATAAACTCCTCTGTATATCAGAGTAGTAAGCAGTGGTAAGTAAATGTGGGGCCATCTGTCTGACAGCTAAAGCTTGGAACAAACTGGGTCACAAAACAATGATCCCAAACACAGCTGCAAATCTACAATAGAATGGCTGGAAAAAATAAAGATGGTTGCAACGACCTAGTCCAAACCTAAACCTGACTGAAATGCTGTGACAGAACCTTAGAGCTGCACATAAATAAATGCCCATAAACTTCAATGAACTGAAGCAACACTGTAAAGAAAATTGTTCCACAAAGATGAAGTTATCCAGGAAATGGTTAGCTGAAGTGATTATTTCTAAGCATGGTTCCACAAACTATAATCACGGGGCCAATTTTTCATACATGGTTTCATTTTTTAAATAATTTATGATACAGTGAAATCTGTTTTGTGCCATTTTTCATCTGACTAAATCTCTAACATTAACAAACACAGCTGGTGTCTTCCTAATGATTAGAAAACTTCAAATGACAACAAATAATAATGATATGAATAATAACAATAATACTTACCAACCAAAATTATTATCAAACAAAAAGTGTTTTATATATGACTGAAAAACACACAAATATTAAAACAAAACAAAACTGTGAAGGTATAATTTTACTCACAGCACAAGGAAAGGAAAACGGTTCATATCTGAAATCTTACATGCTGACACATTTTTACGACAGGCTTTGACATAAAGCATTTAATCGCTTCTTTTTATGTTTTTGTTTTTTTAAATCTGTGTCAAGAAATTACATAAGGAGGAGATTTTCAAATGTGGGTCACTCAAGCCGGTTTCATTAGGTTAAGGAGAAAGCTACATTAGGATAAAAAAATTCATTTTTGTTATGATGCCAACATCAACCTCTCACAGCTCTTTCGTGAGGTGTATATTAGCATGGTAATGTACACAGTCAGTACATGTAACGACACATCTGTTACTGCTAATATTACAATGCATTTACTAGCTATTATAGATAACTATTTTCTTGAAGCCTATTTGTGTTACAACACCCTATCACACGCCCACACACACCTGGTAGGGTGTACTGAACATATAGGACAGCTTTATGATGCTTCCTAGGATTGAGTCACAAAGGTTTGTGTAATCCTTATACAACTCTGAAATTACAAAAACTCTCAAAAGGGAACTTCTTGTTTATGATACTTTAAAATGAGACTGTTTTCTTCTACACATTTCTTTTCTGCACAGTACTGATTGCATCATTAGTTGATTTTTTTTTGTGATGAATGTGTGGAAAGGATCACGACCCACAATTTAGCCCAATCAAGGTAGGAGGTCACTGGGAAACATAGGTGTGTCAGTGTAATATCATTAGGATTATTTGATTGTCAAGGTGATGTGGAGGTACAGATTGCCTGTGTGCAGATCTCTGAATTTTGCCGCTTTAATGAGGAGACGGAAACGTGATCGGGCAAGAGGTGCAAATGCATCCAGACAGATTCTTATTTAAAGATCAAACTGGTCGGATTTTACTGCAGAATGATTACATTAAAAAATGTGGGTCTGCCAACAATTTCTTTTTTGAAGGTTCATAACGTTATGAGAATGAGATCAACCAACGTGTATTGTTTTCAAATCACACACCCCTGCTGCATGTCAATTCAACATCTGACCTCTTTTCCACAATCATTGTTGGTGACCTTGATTATCACAAACAAGCCTGTGATGGCAATGTGACTCACACTGACTGTTGGCCTCGTTACCAAAGTTAACTGTAAAAACATTGACAGTTAGACAGTTGGTTCATATTTAGCGTTTACAGCTACACCAAAATTCCAGCTGGGAATGTTTTCTGGAGTATTTCTGTAGTATCTAGTCCTGCAGACAGAAATTATTTAATTTACCTAGATTTTTAAACATTTGTGTTTCTTCAACTGAGACAGCTCAAAGATTCTGTTTCTTTGGATAATCCACAGACCTTAATGGTTATCTTTGGAAATATGTTTTGCCATTGTCTCTTCATTAATTACTGTTTCTGGAAAGAGATACCATTGATGTTTTGAGTGTACATTTTCTATCTCTAATGTTAAAAACATAATTCAATTTATGTTCATTTTATTGAGTCGCAGCAGAAAACTCAGGTTACCTTTAATGACGCTAAAATTGTCTACCTTGAGACATGGTGACTGTGTTGTCATGACCACATGATTTATACAGTCTTTGTCCGAAAAAACCTAGTGAAGTCTCAAAATATCTCCTGTGAATTTGATCCCCAGGGATTTAGGGTTAGAATCCAGATTTTTAGAGTATGCTGGACTCTGCATATGCTGATGTGGACCTCATTCTTTCTTCTTCTTCTTCTGGACGCTCCCTTTAGGGGTCACCAGAAAGGATCTTCTGTCTCCATCTCACCTTATCCCTTGCATCCTCTTCCCTCACAACATTCATGAACCCTTTCTTGTTTCTTCCTGCCTGGCAGCTCTACCTTTAACATCCTTTGTCAAATGTACCCCAATATCCCCTCTGAACATGTCCAAACCATTTCAGCCTGGCCTCTCTGACTTTGTCTCCAAACCCCTCAACCTGAGCTGTCCCTCTGATGTACCCATTTCTAATCCTGTCCATCCTGGTCACTTCCAACAAAAACCTTAGCATCTTCAACTCTGCCACCTCCAGCTCCGCAAACTCTCTTTTTTTTCAGTGTCACTGTCTCCAAACCATACCTCATAGAAGGTCTCACTTTTGCCTTGTAAACCTTCCCTTTCACTCTTGCTGCTATCCTTTTGTCACAAAGCACCGCTGACACTCGTCTCCACCCACTCCAGCCTGCCTGCACTCTCTTACCTCTCTTGTGTACTGTCCATTGCTTTGGATGGTTGACTCCAGGTATCCACCTTCACTGCCTCTACTCCTTGTGTCTTCATCACTCCACCTGCCTCACTCTCATTCACATATGTATTCTGGCTTGCATCTAATGACTTTCATTCCTCTTCTCTGTAGTGGATACCTTTACCTCTTCAGGGTCTCCATCTTCCTACTCCTTAAGTATTTCTGTCTTTGACCATCTTAGTTGGGCTGTGTGTTGACTTGGGAAGCTAAGACATCATGGCCACAGTTTATTGAACAAAATTCTGGCATGGAACTTGTCCCAGCTCCCCTTTTACACTTTGCATGTCAAAAATTAAGTATTTTTTTTTGTTTGTTTTTTGGGTTTTTTTACATGTTGCATTTGGGAGGTAGCTGGGACAAGTTTTTCAACTAGGTCGTTTAATTTTGGTAGGTGGAGCAGGCCGAGTGGATTTGTGTTTGGAAGGCAAACTAGGGCTTAAGACCTCATTTGTATACTGCACATCCTCATCCATTTTCTAAGTGAAAATCATTTTCCTCTCCCTATGTTCCCTCCGTTTGCTATGTGTATGTAAACACCAATGCCTTTAGAGCTAGTGGGGACCCTCTTAGCTGGGTCACTGTGCATATACTTGGCAGCAGAGTTGGTCCAACCTTTCTTTGATTTTTTTAAATTGGGTCACAGCTAGGACAACCAGATGTCCCGTTTTATTCAGGACTGCACAGCATTTTTATCCCTTGTTCTCCGGTCCCACATTTTGACTGGCTCTGCGGGACATGTACTCCTCTAAATTCTCACTTTAACGCAACCCATGTGAGGAAAGCATGGGGGATTTTTCTCATAGTGAAGTGAATGTCAGGCTGTCTAATGCCATGCCTGTAAGGGAAAGTTACAATTCAACCAAAAAAAAAAAAAAATCACAAGTTTTGCAGATTTTGGTGAACATATAAGAAAATGAAGCAGCAGTATATATTGAGGAACAGAGTTTTTCTTTCTTTCATTTTCTAGAGTTATTTTTCAATTTTCCACAGGAGAAAATATCAGAATTGGAAACTTTATTAATCCCAGGAGGGAAACTGCATGCAAATATGGCATGAAGTGACACAGCATATGTGTTTGTGCCATAACTGGCAGAGAATTGCTAAAATTGTCCTATGGCTCAAAAAAGGTCTACAGATGCATGGCTACTGAAATCCAAATTTGGTTACTAGACAGAACAGCAGCAATAACCATCACATAAAAGTGAATACAGTAATGTATACTCTCACATGAGACCAAACTTTAGCGTCTATTATACTCATTGTATTTATTTGGTGAGAGTTGGAAAAGCTGCATTTAAATATATTTGGCCTTTAAATACTAGATGCAAGTCTGCACATTTTATATGCATTTTCATGTTTAAGTTAGACATGAAAATTTCAGACTACCTTCCAGCATTGTTAAAGTGTCCTACATAGCCTACATTGTTTTATGAGTCTGTGGAGGCCTGTGCCATCCTCCGTGCTGCAGTGTACTGCGGCAGCAGACCGACAGTAGCAGATACCAACAGACTCAACAAACTGACCTGCAAAGCCAGTAACATCATGGGTGTGGAGCGTGACTCTCTGACGGTGGTGTCAGAAAGGAAGACGCTGTCCAAGTTAAAGACAATATTGGATAATCCTTTGTACCCTTTCCATGATGTTCTTCCTGTGGCCATCAAGCTTTACAACTCCTCCCTTTAACACCAGGACTGTCAATCTTACGGCCAAATCTAGTATATATAACATATAGTGAATACAGTACTGTATTTTACTTTAACTTTTAGTGTGACATACAGTGGCTTGCAAAAATATTTACCCCCTTTGCATTTTTTTCCTATTTTTTGTGTTGGAACCTGTAACTTAAAGGATTTTTAAAACTTTATTATACAAATTTTTTAACACAAAATATTCCAAATTGGTGACATGAGATGATACTTTTAATACGTATTTTAAAAAAAAAAAAAGTGGTGCGTGCATATGTATTCAACTCCTATGCTATGAAGGCCCTAAATAAGATCTGGTGTTACCAATTACCTTCAGAAGTCACGTAATTAGTTAAATAAGGACCACTCGTGTGCACCCACACAGACACATGCACACACATACACACATCTGTTCTGAAAGGCCTTGGAGTCTAAAACACCACTAATCAAGAGGCACCACCAGGCAAGCCACACCATGAAGACCAAGGAGCTCTCCAAACAGTTCCGGGACAAAGTTGTGGAGAAGTACAAATCAGGGTTGGGTTATAAAAAATATCCAAAACTTTGAAAATTCCATGGAGCACCATTAAATCCATCATCACAAAATGGAAAGAAAATGGCACTATGACAAACCTGCCTTGAGAGGGTCGTCCACCAAAACTCACAGACTGGGTCAGGGGGCATTAATCAGAGAGGCAACAAAGAGACCAAAGTTAGCCCTGAAGGAGCTGGAAAGCACCACAGCATAGACTGCTGTCCATAGGACCACTGTAAGCTGTACGCTCCACAGAGCTGGGCTTTATGAAAGAGTGGCCAAAAAAAGTAATTGCTTACAGAAAAAAATAAGAAAGCATGTTTAGAGTTTCCCAAAGGGCATGTGGGAGACTCTCCAAACTTATGGAAGAAGGTCCTCTGGTCAGATGAGACTAAAATTGAACTTTTTGGCCATGAAGGAAAACATTATGTCTGACACCAACCCAACACCTCTCATCACCCCAAGAACACCATCCACACAGTGAAGCATGGTGGTGGCAGCATCATACTGTGGGGATGTTTCACATTAGCAGTGGATGTGAAACTGGTCAGAACTGAAGGAATGATGGATGGTGCTAAATACTGGGGAATTCTTGAGGAAAACCTTTTTTTAGTCTTTCAGGGAATGAGGTTTACCTTCTAGCAGGACAATGACCCTAAGCATACAGCTAAAGCTACACTTGAGTAATTTAAGGGGAAAAGTGTTAATATGCTGGAAAGGCCTAATCAAAGCCCAGACCTCAGTCCAACTGAGAATCTGTAGCATGACTTAAAGATTGTTGTACACCAACAGAACTTAAAGGAACTGGAGCAGTTTTGCTTTGAAGAATGGGCAAAAATCCTAGTGGCTAGATGTGCCAAGCTCATAGAGACATACCCTAAGAGACTTGCAGCTGTAATTGCTGCAAAAGATGGCTCTACAAAGTGCTGAATTTTTACTGATTCTTTCAAAAATAAAACCAAGGACACCTTTCAGATCTTACTAGCCTGTTTCAAAGCCTGGATGTCTCAGAATTTTTTGAAACTCAATGACGACAAGACGGAGGTGTTACTCACAGGGCCATCTGACCTATCTCTCATACAGAACATTAATCTTGAAATCATTTGTCAGGAGCTTGTGGGTAATTTTTTGACACATCTCTAAAATTTGATTCTCAAATTAAATAATGTTATCTAAATTAACTCTTTAAATTCATCTCCTGATCAAACTGCTTCCATCTAATGATTTTGAAAAGGTCATGCCTTAATTTTTATGAGACTTTTTATGTCCTTATATTCCTCAAAGATCACTGAGGCCAGAATCAGAATCAGAATCCTTTATTAATCCCAGGGGGGAATTACTTATAGCTCGTCTGATCAGAGACTCTTAATGGTCCCAAAATTCCAGCTGAAGCTGACATGGAGTCCTTCCTTCGCTGTTGTCGGTCCCAAACTCTGAAAAGACCTTCCTTCTCATATTAGAGCTGTTCCTACACTGGACAAGTTTAAATCTCTTCTCAAAATGCATCCCTTTACCTTGGCATTTTCAAAATAGTTCCAGGCTTTCTGCTGTCATGGGTCTGTTTTTGTGAGGGTTTTCTTTAATTATTATCCCTGTGTTTTATCTGCCTGTTTTTATCTATTTAGTCTGTTTTGTTTTTTTAATTTGTTATGTACAGCACCCTGGTCAAGCGTTGTTGTTTATCAGATCTTCTTCTTCTTCTTTCGGCTGCTCCTGTTAGGGGTCGCCACAGCAGAACATCTGCCTCCATCTCATCCTATCCCTCGCATCCTCTTCCCTCACACCAACCCTCTGCATGTCCTCCTTCACTACATCCATGAATCTTCTCTGTGGTCTTCCTCTTTTCCTCCTGCCTGGAAGCTCCATCTTCAACATCCTTTGTCCAATATATCAACTAGCCCTCCTCTGAACATGTTCAAACCATCTCAGCCTTGCCTCTCTGACTTTGTCTCCAA
Organism: Etroplus canarensis; assembly: GCA_015106775.1. Lineage (NCBI taxonomy): Eukaryota > Metazoa > Chordata > Actinopteri > Cichliformes > Cichlidae > Etroplus > Etroplus canarensis. The sequence continues at coordinate 596 of VUQH01000670.1, read as the reverse complement.
ACTTCTCAACCTGAGTTGACCCTCTGATGTACTCATTTCTAATCCTGTCCATCCTGGTCACTCTCAGTGAAAATTTCAACATCTTCAGTCCTGCCACCTCCAGCTCTGCCTCTTTTTGTCAGTGCCACCGTCTCCAAACCATACATCATTGCAGGTCTCCGTACCGTCTTGTAAACCTTCCTTTTCACTCTTGCTGCTATCCTTCTGTCACAAATCACCCCTGACACTCGTCTCCACCCACTGCACCCTGCCTGCACTCTCTTCTTCACTTTTCTTGTGCTCTGTCTGTTGCTTTGGATGGTTGATACCAGGTATTTTACCGATCATAGTCCCTACATTTAAAGTCTCTACTCTCACCTCCACCCTCCTACCTTTCTTTCTCTCCCTGCTTCCTAACACGCTTTCCCCCTCTCCCCCTCTCCCCCTCCTTGGACTTTGACCAACAGTAGCATAGTTTCCACCGGCACCCTCTTGGCTAACGGCACTGGAAGCGGTCATTGCTAACTCGGGCTGCGATATTATGAATCCGCATATTTGATTTGGCAAAGATTTTACGCTGGATGCCCTTCCTTACACAACCATCCCCATCTACCCAG
>VUQH01000668.1:0-22825 GCA_015106775.1 Etroplus canarensis | reverse complement strand
GATGATGGAGGGTAGTGCCGGCCGGCTAGGGTTTGTTTTTAGCCTAGCACGGACACCCTCCCACTTCCCGCGCTTCCGCTTCCTCAAGCACCGCTTGCGATGTCGTCTCTCCTGGCCACCAGCATCAGGCGATGCCGCAGCCTGAAGGTCTGGTCCACGTAGCAAGCCAAGGTCACGGAGTTTGCAGAGTACATCGTCATGCAGGTTAGTGGATGCATGATCTCTTAGCTGGAGTATGGTCTGGCATTTGTAAACATGGACACCGCTGTCTTTGATGTCCATGCACTTGAGAATCTGGCTAGACAATCGGGCTAGACAAGGATAATTATACCAATATTAAGGTATACTTACGAGGATATAAGCACCATTTTTGGCTCCTGGAGTGGCCGCTGCGTGCTGCTGCCGCGCCGCCATCTCTAAATTGATATAGTCTTTTTATTTAATGTAATCTGATTTCATAAAACTGCATTTACTGGTATGTTACTGTTAATTCCGCCCTGCCAGAATGACTATAAATCATCATTACAAACCTATAGCCTTTAAATGTTGTTGTAGATAAAATGGTATAAGATAATAATGAGTTATGAGGAAAATATGGCCACTTGATTAGGTACACCTGTTGAACCAGTCATTAATGTAAATGTTTGATCAGTCAATGACATGGCATGGTGGCAGCACAATATATTTAGAAATGCTGACATGGTCAAAACAGCCTGCTGAAGTTTGAATGGAGCATCAGAATGGGGAAAGAAGGGCATGTAGGTGATTCTGAACATGGCACGGTTAATGGGCTAATCTAAGGAATTTTTCTACTGGGATTTTGGTGTCCTTGTAGTTTACACATTCACCTTTTGCAAGTGAAAGTTCCCTGGTTCGATTCCAGGTAAGGACACAAACATCATGAAGGGGATCCGGTGTAAAACCTCTGCCAAACTACCAGTGCAGATCAATCTGCTGTGGCAACCCCTTGGGGGAAAGTACAAGGAAGCAGCTAAAGGTACTATAGTTCTTCTACTGGGATTTTCCCAGCACTGACAAAGAATGGTCCAGAAAAGAGAACATTTCCAGCGATTGGAAGTTCTCTGGGCAAAAATATCTTATCTTTTCTTATCAAATCTTTGAGATGGGGTGGAACAGGAGATTCACATTTTGGATGTGCAGTCCACAAATCTGCAACAGCTGATATTATATTATCAATATGGCCCAAAATCTCTGAGGAATGCTTCCAGCACCTTGTTGAATTTATGCCAGAGAATTCTTACCTTCTCGCCTCATATCAGTCCCATGCTATATGATTTGGTGGATGTTGTTAGAAATGAACCCATTTAGAGGGGCTATAACATACAGTTGCAGCATATTTGTGGGGATGAGTGTCATAATAAACGAGATTTATATGCATATGATAACCATTATAGCATTAAAGCTTGTTTTGGCTTCTTCAAGGGGAGAAGAGGAGTTTGGATAGGAAGGAAAGCCCTGGACATGGAAATGACAAAAGGGGGAGAGACAAGACTTAGAGAGCGGAAAAGAACTGCAGAAATGGTCCATGGTCTGACGAAAGTATTTTATCCGAAGGAAAAAGTGGTGTTGCATTTGGAAAGGATGTGGGTTCAGAGAAACCCTAAAGGAAAGAAGAACGGTACATTTGTCCTCCTACATTGGCACATTGTAAATAAACAATTGCTTTCATGCAAATAATTGCAATGCAACACACAAAAATTGGCAAATAATTGAGGGGAAAGGGATTTTGTAAGCATGGAAATTTCAGTGAGAGGAGAGAAGTAGAGAAGGAGGACAAGCAGGAAGAAGTTCTTGTGGTGTGATGCAAATGTGGGATAGTTATCAATGCAAATGACTTACATGCCTTAAAGTGAGCAAAAGAAGTGTTTAGCATTACTCAATGTGGAAAAAGAGGGAACTGAATGTTGAGACATTAGGAAACATCGGAAACTAAAAGTCTATTTTTACATGCATATACTCTCACATACATTTAGTAAATGTAGCATGAAGGTAGGAGACCTCAGAGAGCTTCCTGGAAATCCTCCAACAGGAACATTCCTGCCTGTTTATGACCTGTTACACACACACAGGGGCGTATAGCACAAAAAATAACTCCCAAATATATTCACATAACTTTATCTCACTATCATGGTGCAAAGTTTAAGCAGGACTGAACAGACGAAACACAAAAAACCAGATCAAAGTCCACGCTTACTTCACCTGCCTACTGTTTAACTCTTGAACCCAAATTGTAAGCAAAAAGCACAAGAAGCACACATGTGTGCTCTTTAACATACACATATCTTAACACAGTAATGATTATTCAGTGAGTGTTGAATGGCCAGGTGCAGCAGAGCAATGTTGGCCTCGTCGTTAGATTTTATCTTTTCTTACAACTTTACAAATTTATCTGGACAGTTTGGAATTGGGCCTCCTGGACCTTTTAGGAAACACATTGAATATTTTTTATTACTTTCTTCTGCCAATATCATTTCTCAACCTTCCTGGCAATGATATTGGTGCAAAAGCCATTTGATGGATGACTCTCATTATTTTGAATTAGTTTAGCAGGTAGTTTGGAGCTTAAAGAGACATGAAAGATGAAAGAGAAATGTGTGTATCAGTGTATGTAAACAAATAAACTACAAACTCTCATTAATTCTGACAGATGTTTCTCACTAGAGTAAACTAAACGGTAGGATCACAGGAGTGCAGTTGCACATAGTTAAGCTCAGAGCTTTGTTGTCCACAGACAAAGGCCAAAGGTCCTGTGACCATTAGAATTTGTTTACACCTTCAGAAACAAAATATGCATGTGGCTTGTAAAAAGGATTTACCATGAGTGCAGATGCTTCACTGCTGGTGGTGTGAGACAGTCTGCTCTGGATTCCCATCACTGGAGGTCAGCTTTTTTTCCTGGCAGCTGCAGCAGAAGATATGAAGAAAATGGATTTACCCACGAGTCTGTAAAATGTTAGAACAGGAACACACACATATGCATAAACATTTGCACAGTGAAGGCAAACCTACCGTACATATATTAAAAATGCAAACATAAAAAAGAGTCAAGGACATATGCAGAATGAAAAGAATGACTTTTATTGAGTTTGACCACTTTCTGATGTACTAGCCAGCACTTTAGTTTTGTCTTACACATGTCTTTGTTGGATGTGTGCCGGTGCGTGCACATGTCAGTGCGTATGCTCCTGCAAATGTATGCACATTCATCCTTTATGTTTGACTTATCTTTCATCTATGTCATGATTCAGTAGACCTTGTTAAACCTTACTGGCATTAGCTTGGATTGTTCCACATCTGTGCATGTGTGTGTATGTCTACAGTATGAAAGGTATGAAAGGTCTGGATCAAGTCAAGATGGTGTGATAGCTGATAGTTCTGTGACACAGTTAGAAAGGCTTGCAGAAAGCTTAAACAAGGATTAAACTCTTTCTCCATCTTTGAACCATTCTTCTCCCTGGAGGAATCACTCTCTGCTTGTCTCTGTCTTTCACTATCGCGCTCTGTCTCTTTCATTTCCCAGATGATGATTTAGATTCTGCTTCCCGACACCCAGTAATCCCACTGTGAAAAGACCCCTGTGCTTCCCACCACGCAGAAATCGAAAATGTCATCTCATCATCGATTCGTAGCTTTTCATTGAATTCCTTTACCGATCTGTACATTATTAAAGCCCAAGGGAATTTTATTACTGCATTGTATTGCAAAGAATCACTGTGAACATTGGCATATTCAGTTTACATGCATACATGTGAGGCTGATGTGGCAGTAAGAGTTTTAAGAATGAAGCTGCTTTTTACTTTTTTCTTGGTTCTTGTCTGTTTTGAAATTATATAATTCTAAAGAGCTTCTCAGTGTAATGGGGAGGTATTTTTTTCTAATTTGGGCTTTAGGTATATGGTCTATAACCCTGTCTTCTTCAAATTAGATTATTAAGACTTTCTTCCAAATTATATTTCAAGTAGTCTTCCTTTATTTTAGGGGAATTATTAATCTGCTGTGGTGACCCCTTGGGGAGAATACAAGGGAGCAGCCGAAAGCAAATTTTTTAGTCCTTCAACAGAGGTTCAAGGCTACACTCAAACAGGGATGGTCAGCATCTTAGAGTGGTGACCTGGAATTTTTTTTACAGAAGCATTCATACCCTTTTGTTGGAATAATTCACGTTTACTTCCTTGCATTTTTAAAATACATTTTAGAGTTTTTGGGCACACTCTTCGTCACAGGTATGTATTGTTCTTACCTGAGGGTGGGTGTGCCTGTATTGGAGGGTTGTCAGGCATTTGTTATGGGATTTGATTTGCTGTTGCCTGCACTGGAACCTTTGCATTAGTGCAGTTTGATTAGTAGACATGGTCACACTGCCTGATATAGGGGAATGATGCAATAAAAGAACTGAAATGTTAATAAGCTCTTTATTTAAACCACTTTTGGACAAGCAAAACATCACTAGAATTGAGACTTATAGGACAGTACCACTCATTTCTGTGTTACTGTTTAGAACTGTGTATTTTGACTTAATTTGTAATTTTTGCACTTGTGCAGACAGATGAAGGACCAGTCAAAGAAGGTGGCCAACCTGAAGCATAAGGAGCAGCTGGAAAAGAGCAGGAATGCCCAGCTGATGGAGGAGGCCAAGAAGAGAGAGGACAATCTGAATGAAAGCTCACAGCAGATAAAGGTATGGAGGAAGAGGGAAGAGGAAGGAGGAGAAAGAAAGCTTTAGAAAGTTGGAGGAGAGAAATGAGAGGGTGAAAAAGTTTTTCTCCTTCTCAGTGTCCTTTGAATATTTTCTGCTATAACAACACTGTATCATCATAATGTGACAAGGAGCAGCCTAAGGCAATGTCAAACATGCTCACTTTCTCACACACACACACACACAAATGCACACATGATGCAGCTCTCGGTCGGTCGGGGAGTGTGTGAGAGGGATAACTGAAGAGGATAATTGACAGGAAGAGCAGATAGAAGATGGAGAGAGGAGAGGTGAGGAGATAACAAATGGTGAGAGAGGTGAAGGAAAAAGTTTGATAAAAGGGAAGGAGAGGTGATTAGAAAAGAAAGAAGAGATCAGCTGTGAAATGAATGCTGTGGGTTTTAAAATGGTTCCAGTGGTCTGAGAGCAACTCCTAATTGTCTCCTGGGTGTGTCAAGTGACCACCAGATGAACATGTATGTGGTGATTATTGTAACTTTGGTTTTCTTCATATATCTATAGATTGTAATTTTCTTTCAATTTACTTTTCTCTTTTTAATTTCACCCGTCTTCTTTCCTTTTTTTTCCTGTCCATCTGCCTCTTCCTCCTCCTTCTCCTCTTCCAGTAATTGTTTACCTCAGTGGCCTCTCTGATTATAGGCAGATGAAAATACTCAGTGTGTGTGTTTGCCCTCTAGCTATGATTGATCTTTGGTTAAAGGAGTTCAGAAGTTGTCATCTATGTGTATGTGTGTGGTTAAGAGATGAGCTGATGGTTATGTGAGTCATTCAGACATATGAGACCGCAGTGGTTACAACCATAACTAGTGTGTGTCAATTCTGAGTCATTATACACAGCTCAAACAGCACTGCACACTGTAAATGGAATTTGAGAATAATTCAGACAATAAATTTCATTTAATACAATAAGAAGTTTTGAATTAAAGTCAATCGCAGTCTGCATACTTAGACACCAAGTAATGCTGGAACAGTGACGATTGAGATTTTCAGCACATGTGTTGGAGATGTTCTGAAGGTTTGTTCATGGCCACTGTAATGTCCCCTCCCGACCGGTTCCCAGTAGTTATTCATTCATCTTTAATCTAACCAGGAAAGTCAGTTGGCTTGCATTAAGGAAAGTAAATCTTATTATGGGGGATTGGTGGGAAGTTCATGTAGTCATTTTACTTAAAACAGCTTCATATGTGATCAGAATCCTCTGAGACAGATCACATATGATCTTGTAAGTCTTTTTTTCTGCTGACTCTGTAATAGGGAGCAGCAAACATGAATGAGAGGTGTCAGCTGCTTTTATGAAAAACTTAGAGCAAACTGTCAGATGTGAGTTAGCCATATAATTTTCAGGCGGATGCACAAAATTACTTAAATAAAATGCATCTCTCAAAGTATTTTGGAACCATGTGATGCAAAGAAACTTTTGGGTTTTCAAGAGCACAACACTCCAGTTTTAGCAGAGCTACACTGCTTTCTGGTATCCTGTAGAATCGATTTAAAATACTCTTGTGTACTTATGTATAAAATCTTGAATGGTCTTGGACTGTCATTTTACATCCCATCTCGAACTCCTAGATCCTTCACTGCCAAACTGTTAGATATCCAGTACTACTCACAGAGAAAAATGTGGTTGCATCTTTTGCTGTTTATGCCATCAAACTCTGGAACAACCTACCTCAAAATATTAGGAAAGCAAATTCTATCAATAATTTTAAGAAATGCTTAAAAACAAGCTTTTTTAGTCTGACATTTAACAAGTTTCCATTAAGAGTTAATGACTGACTCTAGTTTGAACGTGCAACAGAATTTTTGAAAACCTCACTATATAGCTGAGTTCAACCATATTTATTAATCTGTTAGATTTTTATCTATGATTTATTTTTGAATATGGATGATATATGTGTGTGTGTGTGTGTGCATATATGTATGCATGCGTTATTTTTTATTCATTTTTTAATTTTGTTCTGCATTTCTGATGGTTTGGTTGTTTGTGGGTTTTTTTTCATTGCCCCCAGTATGATTTTATGTTCTATGCTGTGTGAAGCCCTTTGAAGCCTTTTCATGTCATGTTGGGCTATAAAAATAAATTAAACTGAACTGAATTGAATTAAATATTGAACATCAGCCAGTTAAGCCACCCCCAAATTATCGTGGTGCCCACACAACTCTGACCTCTATGATGTCCTATGGAGTCTGGCACCAGATCCTTTGGGGCCTGTTTTTTTTTTGGGATCAAACCTCTGTGAATTGTGCTAAATCCAATCCAATCAGATTCAGGCTGGGTTAACACCATGGACCCATAGCCATTTCTGAGCAGTTTTTACATGTAGCAAAGACGCATTAGTCCTGCTGGGGGGCACGGAGAGAGCATATGTGCTAGCAATCCCGATGAGCCATAAGCTCAGGCTTTTGACTGCTCTAAACCCTCCTTTCCAGACAGTGTTTCCCTCTCTTGGCTCTGTATGATGTCAGTGAGATATCCTTTCATTTGGTCATCTCAAGGCACACAGCTGTGGCTGTGTTTGTTTATGAGAGGCAGCCAATCAGAAGAAAATTAGCTTTTGGTGAAGGAAGCTAAAATGACTTGCTTCAACCACTGGATGACTGAAGAGTTGCACTATTTCTCAGTGCAAGATAAATATTATTTATTTTGAACTGTAAATAATGAAAAACTACTCTAGTAGAGTCCAATAATAAAAAAATGGCATTGGAATGAGCATAGTGGGTGGTCTTTAATAAATAGGTCTAATCTATAAATATCAGAAAATAGTGAAAAACTGTCACAATTTTTGAAGCACAAATGTATGGATGGATGGATATCTATAGAATACTGTATATTTATCATTTAAATTCCCCAGATGTTGAGTCCCACTTGTTTAGTGAGGCTCACTTTGTTCTCTAGTACCATCATAACTACAAATGCAGTTTTTAGTAAAATGGTTCCATAACTTTTTAATGGATGTGAACAAATTTGGTTTAAACATACACACGTCAGACAAGATTATTTTTACTAACTTTAGGAATTCACTTTTTATCCCCTGTTACCCCATGCATTTGTTTTATAGGACTCCCTCCGACAGAAGGAGGACCGCATTGAGGAGCTGGAGGAGGCGCTGAGAGAAAGCGTTCAGATCACAGCAGAGAGGGAGGTGGTGCTCGCCCAAGAGGAGCAGGCACGCAATCAGGCTGAGAAGCAGGTAAAGTCTCTCTCAATAGCTCATTCATGCACGCACTGTTGAAACTGCATGTGTGAGGACCCAAACCTTTCCTAAAACTCAACCCCTATCAGTTATTTTCTTTTTTCTACACAGACACAAATGTCTTCACTTATGAGGATTTTCCTCATTCATTACTTCACTTCATGGCCTATTTGGACATATGAAGAAAACTCATATAAACATATTTAGAGCTACAAAAAAACTCTTTCTGACATAGCTAAATATTGCCATGCCAAAAGTGGCTAATGGCAGTAGCAATACACTTGCCAACTGAACTCATTCAGGTGTGGCTCTGTGTGTGTGTGTGTTTGCCTAGTCACTCTTCATTTGGAGTGGAGATAAATACATCTCTATTTAAAGAACAGCTTGATTTTTGTCCACTTTAGCCAGCAAAACACAAACGGCTTTTTTTTTTAAAACAAAGCACAAGCCAACCACTCCAATTTGTTATGTGTTTTATCTACCGTATATTAAGGCAGTAAGGAAAGCTCATGCTGGTACTAAGGGAGGCTCAGAAGGGAAAGGCTTGGTGAATTCAACCTCAGACCACGGGGAGTGTGCATGTGTGTCGTTCCCCTGGGTGCCAATGACTTAACGAGGCCATGGAGATGGGAAATGTTCCTCAGTGCCTGGATGGGTTTTGACAAGTGGGAAAAAACTTCGTGGGCTGTACGGATGAAAACTGCCCTGAGAAAACACGGTCGGCTGTAGCTGTTGGCAAAACGGCTGGACTCCATTGTTATTACTGCCTCTAAATCTTGGCTGCCTGTTCTGGCCTTTACTTACCAGACAACTTCTGGACGGATGTAAAGACATGCATCCAAACAGATGTTTACTTTTGAGGTATTTTGCTGACATCCTTGTCGACGGTAAATGTTAATGAGCACCACAGCAGGACAGATTCCAGACAGACAGATGTAACAGAGGAACGACATATAAGATTTGCCGAACGAATTTAGCTTCTTCAAATCCACAAGTGAACCAGCAATGTTTTAACTTAAAGAACCTTGTTCTGAATTCTAGTCAGAAAGTCTCAAGTCTTTAAAGGTGCTTAGTACAACAGAAAAACATGTTTAAAATGATGCACACGACAGGAGGAATTTGCCTTTCGATGAAATGATGCAACCAAGAAGAAATAGCATTTTGCATTTAAATATTTGACTCTTTCTCTCTTTTTTCTGAGAAAAAATATAAAACTATTAGCTGGAACATGGTTCAGGTATTTGAGGTATTTGTTTTCTCAGAAGTAAAGGTGCTTTTTGTAGTGCTTGAAGATCTATAGATAATTATTTTGCCTTTTACCAACACGTTGTCATCCCTGGTGATCAAATGCTGTTTATTTCTGTCTATTATGCAGTGTATCTGTGCCTTAAAGCAGTGTCCATGGTTACATTGGATGGCTTTTATGGAGTGGAAAAAGTCTAAATTCAGAGGTTGGATGGGTGGCGTTGGGGTGCAGTTTTCAGCCAGTAGACTGCATTTTGAGACCCATTTGATTATTTTTTCCTTTTGTGTTTATTTGCTGATTTGTTTCATTTGCACATGAAACAAATTGCATCATGATAACATATATATCACAATACAGAACGTTTTCTATGAATTTAGTGATCAAATAATTTATATAATCACCACATGGACAGGATTATTACTTTTTACATTTTTAAATTGTTTACTCATAAATGAATTGTACTTATTCACGTGTGATTATTTTTCTCATATTCTTTTACAAATTCTGGGGAAATATTTAATTAAGAATATATAATATAAAATATTAATGATAAAATACAAAACACTTTAAAAAAAACAACTCTTGACTAAATGCCTGACATAAATATTGGTGTATAAAACAGCAAGATTAAACATAAAACTTTTTAAACTTAAACTACAGGAGAGAATTAAGCCATGCTGGTATGCATGTTTCCAAACGGCTACGCACTATGCGCTACTTTTGCTAGTCAGCATCAGCAGTGCTTGTTGGTTAAATGAATTATTCCTCTTTCAATAATGTAGAATAGCACTCACCTGTTGGGTGAAAAATGTTATGACACCACACTTCACTAGCTGGGCTGACCCTCTTTTTCCCTGTCATGGGAAGTTCTAAACTAGTGGTGAAAAGTAGACTAGCTATGTGGGACAGATGGCAGCAGCTGGAGGCAGTACATGTAACCACAGTCTGCACAGCCTGAAGAGAAGGAGCAGTGCTACTGCTGCTAGCACCGCTAACATCAGTTACATTCGGTTAACTAATCTGACACTGTGCATGCTCAGTGTTACACACTATACAAAGTACCACACATTTCAGCAAACTATGTGAATTTGGTTTCAAATAGCTCTTAAATACACGTGTAATATTTGTATGTTCAACTGACTAGTAAATTAGGGGCCGAGAACATCTCTAGTGAACAGTATATTTTGTGTCGCTATGAAACAAACAATATATAGTCATACAATATATATCATCATATTGCACAGCCCTATTCCTTTACAAGCATCCATGTGTGAGAATTTGGGAGCGACAGATCAGCCCAGCTTTTGCTCATGTCTGGTGCGCCCTACACCAAAGGACTTTTGGACAGTTTTAAGACACCAGCGGCTTTGACAAAATGCTTATTTCTGACTTTTATAAGGGCTCAGGAACCTCACCTTGATTTTAACAAAAGGTGAAAAAATCTTAATTTAGCCCTTTTCCATGTAAAGTTCCTTGGCTATGTTTTGCAAATCTAATCATCACTAATTGACGAAACGCAAACCTATCGTTATAAGCTGCCTGAAGCTTCATTCACACAGTGAGAGAGTACTGAAAGACACAAGTATTAATATTAGGACAATGGATTGACGTTTCTCCTAAGCAGAGTGCTAAAGTGAGAGAGAAAAAGTAAACGAGCTGACAGTATAAGTAAGCAAAAGATACCAGCAATCGAGATGAAGACGGTGAGCAAGAAAAGCAAGCTTAATTTTCTTGTTTCTTTTTTTAAAGCCTTTTAGAATCATTGCTACTTTAGAGACAGGACTTGTTTCCTTTCAACCCTGACTTTTTTTTTTTAAACTGATTTATCCTATAAAAGATGAAAGTTTTTGGTTAGTTGCTGCTCTATTCAAAATTGTCTAACCATCACATTTGAAAAACAATTAAGGATGTTCAAAGGGGATTTTCAGTTCCTTGTTTAGCCATTGAGTTTAGTGGATCCTTATTTTCTCCAAAAAAAAAAAATGATCAGAGAAGCTTGTAAAGATGTCATGTATCTTTTCACTGGAATTCCCCCAAACAAAGATAGTGCTAATATAGGTTGGGGGCCTCAAAGTTCAGACCAAAGAGGCTCTAAACTTGAAAGTTCTTATCATACTCATGATTAGAAATGAAAAGAAAGTGAAAAGGTGACATTCTCCTGAAGTCTTGATTGTTCCTTAATATGTTTACTGTAATTTTGCTAAGTTATCACATTTGATTTGGCTGGAAAATACTGAAATACTTCAAAATCCTACAAGTGGCAGCTTTAATTAGACAGAATAGGGGCCATTTAGGCCAGGACAGGGTCCTGGAGAGTGTCCTTGTGTTAAAATGCTTCAGTGAAGGAGGAAGGAGCAAAAACGTCAGCGTGTGGTGAATGAGTAGAGATGGCAGCCAAACACTCACTGCAGTCCTCTCCCAACATCAACAACACTAACTCAACCTTTCATCACAGACACAAACGCACATGTGTGTATGTGGCACTTACAGACAGGACAGTAATATGGAAGACAGCAGACCACATACATACATACTTATTTCTTTAAATGTACACACACAAACACACAAACATGGCAGAAAGAAGTGCTAACTACTATTTAAACAGAGCACCAACAGTGCACAACATTGCATTCAGCGGGAGCCAGATGGATCCAACTTCGGTTTTCAAACTGGAAACATGCCTCTGTCCCCACAAGTAAATTGTAAATAAATATTTTGGTGTTCCTTTTTTACAACTGCGTCACTGCAATTAACCTTTCACATAATAAATTATAAAATGATGACAGAGGGAGACAATTTCCTCCCTTAATGAGGCCGGCCTGTTCAAAGGCACACACATCACTTATTATGGGGTTGGCACACACACACACACACACACGCATATGCAAATGCAGCCAAACCAGGCACATTTATACACACACCCTGACTCCATATTAGTAGAAATACACACAATTTTTAGATCCAGCTATATTGACAACATGTGTTTGCATAGTTGTAGGTGTGTGTGAGGGCCTGTTGGATGAACAGGGTAATTCCGGTATAAACATTTGACCGACACCACATGAGAATATTCTTAACTTTTTCTGCAAGACATTAGTCACTACTGTATTTGTGACCGCTGAAAAAAAGGTGTGTGTGTGTGTGTGTGTGGGTGACAGAGAAATGAGTCAACAGAATGACACACTGCAAGTGTCTCTTCAGAAACCAAAGACAGACAGTCTCCTGTTTTCCATCTTTTATTAACCAGACAAAACCAATTCTTGAACTCAGTGCACCTTCTTCTTTCATTCATACTTTCCAGCTCTTAAAATAAACTTGAAATCACCCTTATTCACATACAAAAACACACACTTTCAAAACACTGAAGAGGTTGCTGTCCATTCTCAGTCGGACCTTGTCACTCCTCACCCCTCCCTTCATCCCTCCATCCTCTAATTGTTTTTTAATGATGACCACACTTCTCTCTCTGCCTCTCTCTTTATTCCAGGTTAGTATCATGTCCCACCTTTGCCTTCTTATCCCCCAAGAAACCCTCCTCTCCCCTCTACTACTTTCTGTCTGTCATGTCTGAATTGTATTTTTAACGGTGCCTGTCTTTCTGACTGCAAAGTATTCCTGTCAGTGCATTTTCCTGTATCTGGTTGCTTCTCTTTCATGTGCTTTGCTTCTTTTAGATTTTCTCTCTTTCCTGTGATATCTCTTGCCATGACCAGTCCCCTTTGTTTTCAGCCCTCTTACCTTCCTTCAGCTTCCTTGATTTCTTCCTAGCTTTTCATTACTCTCTGCCCCCCCTTCTGTTCCTTTAGTCCCACTTTGCATCCTTATGTCCGTCTCCACCTCCTTCACTGTTATCATTCCCTCTTCTCACATCTCTCTCTCTCTGTTATTTTGTATGCAGCTCTCTCACATTCCAATGCATGAGTTCACCACAAGCGGCTTTAGGTGGTCAAAGGTAACAATCATCACATTTTTCACTCAACTGCTTTTTACATTTTTTTATCTGTTGGTGTTTTCATTTTCCTTTATTATATCCAGTCATATTGTTTTTGCTTTAATTAAACAGTAAGTTGAAAAACAATTTAAAAAAATAAGAATTAAAAGAACTTTTAGCGCCTTTCTTATTCTAGACAAGAAAACAGTTCCAGCTTTAATGGAAAGTCTCTTCCTGTGGAGAAGACCTTGACATGTTAATTACTAGAAAACTTTGGGGACATCCATAAAGTATGCTATTAATTAGCTTTCTCTTGTCAGTGGCTTTATAAGAGAAAGGCTACGAGGAAACTTAATTCAGTCAGGACTCCTTTAGTCAAAGAAGATTTTCATTTACTTCTGTAGTATTTTATATTTGGTGGAAATATGTTGTTCTGGGACCTCCCCTCCTTTATATCTACATACATGGAAAGCCATTTAGATATAATGCTTGAAGAGCCATATTATATGGACAGAAATATTGAGCCACAACCCGTAATCATTGAATTCAGGTGATTTATTCAGCTGTGTTGCCACAGGTGTATAAAATCAAGCCCCTAGCCATACAGTTTGTCTTTACAAACATTTTTGAAAGAATGTGTCATTCATGAAAACATTACATCACCAAGCAGATTGGATGGAAGTATAAAGCATTCTGCCACCGGACTCTGTCGTAGAAGTGTGTTCTCGGGAGTGACAAATCATGCTTCTCTATCTGTGAGGCTGATGGATTAGTCTGGGTCTGGTGGATGCCAAGAGAATGTTACTTCCTGACTGCATTGTGCTATTTGTAAAGTATGGTGGAGAAGGGATAATGCTATGGTGTTTCTGGGGTTGGCACGTAGTTCCAGTGAAGGAAAATCTTAATGCTTCAGCCTACCTAGACATTTTGGACATTTCTATGCTTCCAATTTGGGGGAACAGTTTGGGGAAAGCCCTCTTCTGTTCCAGCATGACTGTACCCCAGTGCACAAAGCAAAGTCCGTAATTTGAATAACTGTAGTGTGGGAAATCTTGACTGACCCACACAGAGTCCTGACCTCAACCCCACTGAACACTTTTCAGGTGAACTAGAATGGATATTATGAGCCAGGCCCTCTCATCAAGCATCAGTGTCTGACTTCACAAATGCTCTTTTGGATGAATGGGCAAATTCCAAACACTCCAAAATCTTGTGGAAAACCTTTCCATAAGAGTGGGAAGACACTGTTATAGCTGCAAAGAGAGGACCAACTAAATGTTAATGTCTGTGTATTTAGGATAGGATTTCAGAAAAGCTCTTGTAGGTGTAAAATATAGGTGGCCCAATACCTTCGTCCTTATAATATCTGTGTGATTGGCCGATTAAAAAGGATGTCAGTTGAGCCATCAGCTGATGAAGTTGCCATTCAGTTGCCAGATCAGGTAATCTCCTGCAACTGTGGCTGAGTTGGACTTTGTGACTAGCCTAAACTAGTGCT
Source organism: Etroplus canarensis (assembly GCA_015106775.1). Taxonomy (NCBI): domain Eukaryota; kingdom Metazoa; phylum Chordata; class Actinopteri; order Cichliformes; family Cichlidae; genus Etroplus; species Etroplus canarensis. The sequence goes on along the minus strand of VUQH01000668.1, from coordinate 8,218 downwards.
ATGCTCTGTTTTTTGTCTCCATTCCTGTATCATTTCCCTTTTCCCATATTATCACAAAAATGTTTTAAGTTGCAAATGTGGTAAACAGCCTGTATCTATACAGCACTTCTCTAGCTTTATCAACCAGTCGAAGTGCTTTACACTACAATACAGAGTCACTCAGATGTTCATACAGACCTGTCACTATAACAAACTCACGTAATCACTGACACATTAGGTGCTGGTTTTGCGGTTCAGTATCTCTCCAAAGGACACTTGGACACGCAGACTGAAGGAGCCAAGGATAAAACCTTAGACTTTTCCAATTGGTTTTTGATCTGTCTCCTGAGCCTGCCACCAGTGTACATAAGTGTATCACAATATTAATGAGAGAGCAACATAGAAAAAACTTTGTGAACTCTACTTTTGTATGGCACTGTCAAATCTCTGGAGATGGAAGAAAGGAAAGATCCACTATTCTAGATGCTAATAGTGATGGAGTAAAGCCAGAAGTTGAAGAGCATAGTGGTAATAGAGGAGGTGGTGAATATTAATCAAAAGATGCATTTCCCTACACTGAGTTTAAGGCTAACTGACATTTAAAATCTATGCAATGTACACCTTTCATGCGCATTTAAAAATAAACTCTTGTAGCAGAAACATAGACATTTGTTTATTTTTTGAAAATTAACATTTTGCTTTGGCTGTCTGTATGTATGTGTCTACATAAATGTAAAAGATATCCAAACATGTTAAGATTAGATGTATACCCATAACATACTATCAGTACCAATAAAGCTGGGGAAAACTGTTTTGTTTTTTCTCAAAATGTACAGTACTGGGCAAACATCTTGAGCCACCCATAATTTCTTTTTATTTCGTTTGTAAGGAGACAGACTTTCTTATAATTATATCTCCAAAAAGTGGGGATATGATGGAATCATCAGGGCTGCCACTGCCACAAATCGTTCATGTCATCGCGAACAGCAAAAAAACAATTTGATGCTGGATTTTCAATTTTGGCACATTGATAGACCTCCATGAGATCTGGAACTGATTAGATTTTCAGCCAGTTTGCTACTAGGCAGTGTTTTCTGTACACTTTTTTTTAACAATTGTAGCTATATCACTGTGAGTATTTGACTGATCTGCACGGAACAAAAACCAAATTGATTGTGGGATCATATACTTTCATGGTGACAACTTGCTGCCACTCCCACCAGCACAAATCCTTTGTGTGAGTGCAACAGTGCAAAAAAAGTTTTAAGCAGGACTTTGACTGTTGGCACAGTGCTAGACCTCCACGAAATGTGGAACTGATGAGATATTCAGCCATTTTGAAAATATGTATTGGCCACCAGTCACAGTTACTGTAAAATCTTGAGATTTTAACCATATTTCTGTAACGTCTGATTTGCACAAAGCAGAAAACAAATTTATTGTGGGATCATATACTTTCATAGTGACACTGTGTTGCCATCATTGCTGTCTGCTGTTGCCTCAGCAGAAATCAGTAAATAATTTTCAGAGATATTATGGAACTTTGATGTTGGATATTTCAGTTCTTGCTCATTCAATTTGAAGTATAAATAAAGAAAATGGTCAGCATTCATGAAAAACCTAGGCTTTTCAGGGATTTGCCTTTAGGTATATCTTTTGTATATACTGCAAGGAGGTAGTATCCAAGCTAAGTTTTTCAGAGTTTTTCTGTGGACTTTGGCTACTTTTTCACTGATTTTCAGTCCAGTCCTTGTACAGAGCAATGTCTTCTTGTTTGTTAAGCCGCTCAACACTGACCTACAAATCATTCAAGCATTAAAAAGACACCAAACACAAGGGGTGAACTGGTGTTGTGTCTACACATACAGGCAGCTTTGTAAAGAACCAATTTTAAATTGTATTTGTAGGTACTTTATTACTTACAGCCTGTCACAAAAACACATAATTTGTCCCTATTCTTTAGTAGAATCTACTAAAAAAATTCCAAAGTTCGATGAGCTTAAAATAGTATTTTTGTAGCAGTAAGGTGATTCCCAGACAGCTATTAGCTAAAAACTTGGCATATCTCGGCATGGTGTGCAGTGTGTCCTTGAAAAATTGAGGAAACTGGAAAAGTGGAGAGCAAAAAAAAAAGAAGATGCAGGCCTAGAAATCTGAGCGATGAATCTAACCCTAAAGTTGATCCGTCTACTCTTTACTGAAGCGTCATCAGAAATGGTCTCAGTGGAAGGGTGGCTGTCAAGAAGCCATTCTTAAGGAAGGAAAACAGAGTAAAAAGATTGAGGTATGCCAAATTACACAAGCTGAACTGAAAATCAGCGGCAATATGTCTTATAGAGTGATTAATCTAAATTTTTGGTTCAAATTGTCATCAATATGTCCAGAGGAGGTCAGGGGACAGGTACAACAGTGAGTGTCTACAGCCATTTGTAAAACATGGTGGAGGCTCTGTCATGGTTTGGGCCTTCATTTCAGCCAGTGGTGTTGGATCTTGGATCTTGTCAAAATTGATGGAATTGTTAATGCAGAAAAGTACTGTCAGATTTTATACAACATGCAGTATGCATGTAATGTCTGATTGGCAATGGTGTAATTTTTCAGCATAACATTGAACCCAAACTAACTGCCAGTGCAGTAAAAGCGCTACCAGAATTCAAAGTGCATGATGGAGTGCTATCAGTAAGCAATTGGTAATCAATTGGCCTCCCCAGAGCCTGGACCTCAACATTATTGAAGCACTGTGGGATTATCTTGACAGAGAATGAAAGGCAGTCAGCATCCAAAGAAGAACTTTGGAATCTCCTTCAAGAAGCCCAAATAACTGTTCCTGAAGACTACTTGAGAAATAAGAAAACTTGCCTAAGAGCATTTAAGCTATGTTTAGGAATAAAGGAATAAAGGTGGTCACACCAAATATTGACTTTCAAGCTCATTAGAATTGCAAAAATTCTGTTTTTGTCTTATATTGTGTATTTCCATTTTTGTTTGCACATTTTAATAAATCCTTGCACCTATTTCCCATTTTCCATCAAAATCTAAATAAATGAGGGGTGGCTTGGAATTTTTGCAGAGTACTGTAAATGTGTTTGTGGTTCAGGTCAGAAGACTTAATCTGTGTGGCATGAAATGTTGTCTGAGCTAGGCTGCGGAAAGTACTGGCCACAGTGTTGTATCCAAATGTAAGGCAATGAGTTATGTTCTGTGATTTTTTTCATTTGTTATAAAATTACAAACTTAGTGTAAAAGAGAGAATTTGCATTAGTTTTGGACACTTAGTAAATGCACTGGTGGTAAGGTTTCAGAGATACTACGTCGAGAATCACTGTGTCAGTGTTCATAAAAACAGTTATGCAAGACGAAACTCTGTTTATGTAAACTTTCAAAGAGATAGGCAGTATGTAACTAGAAAAATAAGATGTCCAAAGAGAAAATGTGCATGTGTTTAGTGGCCACATCGTTGTGAGAAATGCACACTGACCTCACTCACATTAAACTGACAAACTGATATATGCCCAGTGAGAGAGAGGGACACAGACAGAATACGTATCAGAGAAGAGCAGGAGAAAGAGAAACAACAGACAGGAAAAGAAAACAAAGAGAAGGAAAATGACACGCTTTATGTTCTTCAGTGGAGGATCTCATGTGAAAACAGAGAAATTATGAAATCATTTCAACACACAGTAGCTCACAGACACACATGGAGAGAGACAACACACTTCCAAACATAAAGGCTAAAATGTGCAAGAAGCAAAAGTGAATGAAAAAGGCACAGGAAAAATTTACCAAAATATTTACACTGTGTTAACTTGTTTGCATGTGTCAGGTGGAAGACCTGCTGGCTGCCATGGAGAAGGTGAAACAGGAACTGGAGGTGATGAAAGCCAAGCTGTCATCAACTCAACTCTCACTGGCTGAGAAGGAAGGTCACCTGACTGCACTGCGGGCCGAGAGGCGGAAGCACCTGGAGGAGGTCCTGGAGATGAAGTAAGAAGAATTATTTCTATCCATTTAACTGAAAATTCGCCAGCCCCTACATCTGTTCATGTCTCCAATTTCTGTGCTTTCATGAGACATACATAAACATGCAGAATTTCTCTTAAAGGGTGTGCTCACTCAAATCACAGCAAGACATATTTCTCCATTTTTGCCATTAGATAAATCCACATGTTTCCGCATTCAACTTTTCTCACATGGATACATTTTAATTTATTCAAAAATGTGTTAAAGAATAGCATAAAGAAAAAAATGTTAATTTACCTCCAAAACTGTAAAATTGACTATTTTAACTATTGGGAATCCAGGGAAAACAAACTAAACCTTTTTTTAACATTTTCCAAACTTTACAGATTGGCTCTGTCTTACCATTGGAAGATTCTTTTGCCTGCTAGGGTGCACCACCCTGAAACTGTATTAAAAAATATTGTTTAGGTACATTGTAAGGCTGTGCAGTATATTAAGTTTTTAAAATTATTTCAATATTTTCCTATTAATCAATCAAGGAGGCCGTAAACAAGCAACATTTGTGTTTAAGAGGTGACATTACTGCTTTTTTTAATGGAGTCTTAGAGCACATGCTTGTCGGAAGGAGCCACCTACAACAGGTAGCATGGTGAAAGTGTTCTAAATTATAGCAATCACTTAAACATGCATTAAATAGTGTCCCCGGTAGCATAGTGGTTTGAACATTTGCCTTACAAGTGGAAGGTCCCTGGTCCAATCCCTGGTGGAGACATATACCCCCCCCCAAGTATTTGCATATTCTCCCTCTGCCTTGTGGGTACAGAGTACAGTGACATGCCTGTTATGTTAATTGGTGATTTGAAATTAGCTGTAAGATTGAATGTGATCATGAATAGTTCTCTGTCTCTATGTGTTAACCCTCTGATAGTCTGATGTACCCCAGCTTTCGCCCTGTGACAGCTGAGTTAGGCTGCAGCCTCCAACAAACCTTAATTGGACAAGCAGTTAAGAAAATGGATGGATGAATTTTGAGCACAGTCTCTTAATAAAACTGTGCATAACATCAAATGTTCCTTTCCTAGAAAGTACCGAGATGTATATCATGTATCACCATCCAGACTGAAAATACAGAGTAAATACAATTCAAAGATATATGACTTTTGGTTCATATTGCCCAGCCCTACTACATTACACTCCCTAATGCATGGGCTCATGTGAGAGAGACTATATTTGGTTTTATTTTACATTAACAGTGAACAGTTTCCACTGAATTTCAGGTATTCTCCTTTATTTTCAGAACTTAGACCTTCAACACAGTACTAGAAGCGCTTAATATCTTGAGTAGTCTCCAATGTTGCTTCAGTTTTCCAGAACCTTTGAAACTGGTCATATTGACATGATCTTCACCCGACACTTTTTTAAAACTCTCCTCTCTTTTTCTTTTATCCTTTCTCTCTTTCTCTCCACATTTTAAATTGATATACTCAGGTACTACAGTAATGCAATAACCATGTACCACTGTAAAGATCTCCATATGATTGATTACATTAACAGACACCTACACACGTGCATGCTTACAGTGTAACTCAAAGTACATTTTAATAGATGGGTTTGTAGCTTTAATGCAACTAAGAGGAGTCCTTTCTGCTATTTCATACCCTCACTGAGACCTTATAACAAGGTCCAATTTAGTGGAACAGTGCACTGAGCTGAAAGAGATGCCAAAGAGAATGTCAGCATGTCCTGTCTATTTAAACAGGCTGTGGGGCAATCAGTCATAGAATCATGGGAAATGAGGGCTTTCACTGTGATTTAGTCCTCCTGAAGCCAACTTTGCATTTTTTGTTTTTGAGAAAGACAGTGTGTGTTCCTGTGACTGTCCATTCGCAGTCCAGGTGAGCAGAGTTACAGTCCGTTTTATTGCTGTAGTAATGACTCGTGTGATTATTGCAGGCGTCAGTGAATCAGAATGTGTGGTGTTGTGTTTGCATGGGTAACTGTGTATGTGAGTGTGTGCATGTGTGCAAGCACATCCTGATTGATTTACTGATGTCAAAGCCTGTCCTGTGTTTCTTTTAAGACTATGCTGGCTTCATGATAAATATTTCTGAAACAGGCTTAGACGTGAATAGACACACATGCGCTTATTATATTCTGTACACAAAATACAGACGAAGACCTCACAAGCACACATGACCAACATATAAACACACATAACACACAGGCTGACCACCCCACAAGCTAACCCCAGGGTTTTCCTGGCTCTGAATGGATCTTGTGGGTGTGACTACACACAACAGTAACAGCATGATGAGTGACAGCTGAAAGTCAGAGATAAATATAAGTTCGTGTTTTGCTTGTTCAACAGATTTTTTTAATATGCATTATTATTTAACATATTTCGAGAGGCTTTTTATCACCTACTCATTCATTCTTATCATTTAGTGCTGGTGATTTTCCTCTGGGGTTAGCTAAAACTTCTGCTGGGGATGCAAAATAGTTCCATATGCAGGAAAACCCTGGTACATGGTTGTATTAACAGCGGAGCTTAGCCAATATATATTGGTCGCCCAATATTATAGACTGATATTGACTAATATTGACCAGTATGCAGTTGATTTTACAGAACACAATGCAGAAAATAATGCTTGGGGTCATGTGGAAATGGTGTCATCACCGAGTTTCTCCAGTAGAGTGGTTCTGAACTATATTCTGAGCACAGTCTGCAGCAAATGTAGCACAGAAGCATCATAGGTGAGTAAGTAATGGTTCCAGGTAAAGCAGTGTCTTCAGTGCAAGTTGCTAACTAATTTGTAACATTCCTGGCAAGATAAAGTACTGCCCAGTATATCAATATAGGATTTTGCATCAGCCACAAAAATCTATTATCACTCAGGGTCTAATTAACAGTCTCCAATAGCCAGTGCAATCTGGGCCATCATTTAGCATCACTCTTCTGGCAGCTGAATGTATGTGTGAATGTGTATATAAATATAACCCATCATTATTAAGCACCTGTGACCACTTTGTTCCAATTTGGATCCTGAACTGTGAGATGACTGTGTGTTTCCATAACTACTCTACAGAAACCAAATATTTATTCTGTTGATGATCTTTGGTGTTTCTGTAGCAGAAAAATACATTTATGTTATGACAGCTTCCACTCCTCTGGGAAGGCTTTCTACAAGATTTTGGTGTGTGTCTGTGGGAATTTTTGCCCATTCATCTAGAAGAGCATTTGTGGAGTTAGACATTGATGACAGACAAGAGGACCATCATCTCTCTTTCTGCTTTAGCCCAAATGTATTTGATGGAGTTGAGATCAGGACTCTGTGTGGGCCAGTCACTTTTTTGCACAACAAACTCATCCAGCCATGCCTTTATGGATCTTGCTTTGTGTGCTAGGGCAATCATGCTGGAACAGAAATGGGCCTTCCCCAAACTGTTCTTACAAAGTTGGAAACATTAGAATTGTCCAAAATGTCTTGGTAAGCCTAAGCATTAAGATTTCCCTTCACTGGATATAAGGGGCCCAGATTAACCTGGGAAAAATAACTCCATAGCATTATCCCTCCTACACCAAACTTTACATTTGGCACAGTATAGCTGGTAATGTTCTGCTGGCATTCCCAAACCCAGACTCATCCATCAGACTGCCAGATAGAGAAGTGTGATTCATCACTTCACAGAACACGTTCCACTGCTTCAGAGTCGGGTGGTGCTTTATACCACTTTCTTCAATATCTAACATTGTGGTTGGTGATGTAAGACTTGCATGCGTCTGCTCAACCATGGAAATCCACGCTATAAAACTCCTGGTACTTCTTGATGCATGCTCAATCATCCAGGTACGTAAAGCCTCAAAAGTTGATTCTGTTCATCTGGACGTAAGGTTTTCCGTGGGAGAAACGTTTCATCACTCATCCAAGTGACTTCTTCAGTCTCAACTGACTGCAGGTTTCCCCAACCTTATAAACAGTACATTTGCATAATGACTGAAACTATCACCACTGAGTGAAACTATCACCACTGGGGGACAATGGGCTGGTTCAGTTCCTTAGTCATTAAAATGCAAATTCTTATGACAATTGATCAAACAACCCCCGATGAGGCCCACTGATCAAAGGCCATGAGTACCATCCACAGAGAGTTGGGGAATGGCTGCAATCACCGCATTGTAAGATGGCGAAAGATGTACCCTTAGGCCCCCTCCTCGATTCAGAGACGGTCTTTCCCTTTTCACGTATATGGCTTCCTTGACTCCCCGCTCAAACCAGCG
>VUQH01000659.1:37108-57930 GCA_015106775.1 Etroplus canarensis | reverse complement strand
CGACATTCTTCCTTCCTCAACTTCCACCATTTAATCCTTGGCTCTACCTTCACTTGCTTCCTCTTCTTGCTTTCCAAAGTCATCCTACAGACCACCATCCGATGTTGCCTGGCTATATTTTCCCCTGACACCACCTTGCAGTCTCCTACCTCCTTCAGGTTGCACCTCCTGTATAAGATATAGTCCACCTGTGTTCACCTTCCTCCATATATATGCCATATTCCTTTCATATATGTGAGCGCTGCTCAGCACCAGGTTGTTGTGCTCCTCTGATGAAGCAAGTTCAGATTCTCCTCGGTTCCTGCGTTTCATCCTCTGTTCCAGCGAGCTCAGGCCAAGCTCACCCCTTCATCAGCCTCCCTAAACCCTGCCTTGCACCTTTTGCCTTGCACCTTTTGCCTCTTTTTGTGCTGTGGTCAATAAAACCTGTGAACTTTTACTCTCTGTGTCCTGCATTTGAGTCCAGCACCTGCAATTAGGATATGACAGTTCCATAACTTTGAGAACTGTTTCTTTCCAGGAGGACAATGCTCCATGCCACACAACTTGGTCAATCAAGGTGTGAATGATGGTCCACCGGATCGAGACCCTGTCATGGCCAGCCCAATCTCCAGGCCTGAACCCCATTGAAACTTCTGGAAATGTGATCAAGAGAAAGATGGATGCTCACAAGTCATCAAACATAGCTGAGCTGCTTGAACTTTGGCACCGGGAGTAGCATTAAGGCCCCCAACAGCAATGTTAAAGACCGGTGGAGAGCATGCCAAGACCTATGATAGCTGTGATTGAAAATCAGGGTTGTTACACCTAATATTGATTTCTGAACTCTTCCTAAGGTAAAATATTAGTATAGAATTGTTCAAAAAAGAATATAAAATTGTTTTTTTGCATTATTTGAGGTCTGAAACTATTGTATCTTTTTTTGTTATTTTGACCATTTTTCACTCTGCAAATAAAGGCCATAAATGACATTTTAATTTGGAATGTGGGAGAAATGCTGTCAGTAGTTTATAGAATAAAACAAAAATGTTCATTTTACTCAAACACATACCTATAAATAGTAAAATTAGAGAAACTGAAAATTTTACAGTGGTCTCTTAATATTTTCCAGAGCTGCATATATCAGCTCACCCAGGGGTGTCAAACCTGTGGTTCTGCACTCATATGCAGCTCTTTGTACATCTACAGTGGTGGCCTATGCCTTTGGCGAATGAACTAGATGAATATTAAAATGATCATAATTTTGCTGAACCTCAAGTGTGGTGGTTGCACGGATGTTTACACAGAAATGACTAGCCCTGCATCCCTGTAGCTCTGGATTCCGAGATGAGAAAAACAAGTCATGGAGAAAAAATAGCAAATTCATGGAGAAATTTGCTTTTGACGCCAACACCGCTGTCTCACCTCTGTGCTTGATCTGCTGCTGGACGTGGCTCATAATAAAACTGAAGCATTCCTGTGTTTCCCAGCAAATGTTTCGACTCTGAATAGGCATTGCCTGATGGGTTTTTGTCTACATCTAGTCATGGTTATAAAATAGTTCCAAAATAAAAGTTGAAGTGATGTTGTAGATGTTCTCTCCGCACCAGATGGATGTAGTTGTTAAATGTAGGCTCAAAGTTGTTGGGAAACTTTCTTGCAAGAGAAAATTTGAGTTCGAGACTTGTTTACTATTTTCTCTTTATCTGATTAGAATAGAATAAACAAAAAATTCTCAATCCAATGAGAAAGTTAAAAAAATCACACACACACACATCCTGGGGTGAGACTTCAACTCATAACCTCTAAACCGCAGTTCCCTATTCATCCTACTGAGTAAATTGATTTTACGCTTGAAAGCAGAATTTCCCTGGCCTTAGAACGCTGATAAGGCACAAAGGGACAAAGAGACAATTCTAACAATCCAATGTGTTAAGTTCACCATGCAGTAAATGAGACAGAATTTAGAAGTGCATAAGCGTGATTTGCTTGAAAGTGTTGTTTATCTTATAAAAACAGGCTATGGTAAGAGTAGTCTGTGTACATGGAGAACATGTTGTGGTTGTTTTTTTGTTATGTTTTTTTTAAAAGGTGCTGTTGTGTTTTTTTTAAAAGATGCTTTTAATTCCTTCTCTGCAATCGTTGAATCCACATTTCTTTCTCTGTAAGAGAAGATCTACTGAATCGTCAGCATTCATCTGTCTACACACAGATTTTGCAGCCATGCCAGATCCAGCTTTTATCCAGTAGGTGACGTCATAGTTTCAACCATATTTACTGTTTAAGTTGCAAGCTATTTTTTTTATAATTTATTACAGAAGTGGGCTTACTGGAATTTGATTTATTTGTACTAAAAAAGTTGTGACTCAAAGCGGCTTGTGGAGCTTTATAGCTGCTGTTTCAAAGTGAGCCTAAACATGCTAATAGACATATTTTCCGCTACTTCACAATCATTCTATTATGTTGGTGATAAAAGTAAACAAATAATAAGTGAACTCTTTTAGTTATAATGATTCTATGGTTACATAAATTTAACTAAAACATGACTGGTTGTGATCAAAATGTGAGGTTAAAGTAATAAAAAATAATATTTCACCCACTCCAGAACAGCCACATGTGGTAAAAGATTTTAAAGGCATCTATTAGTAATCTTTATAAACTCATTTACATTTATTAGATTGCGTCACCTCCATGATACCAAGACATGATACCAAATTTGGGAAATTCTTTTGTTACAGTGGGTAAAAAAATTAAGTTAAACACAAAAAATTGTGCCAATAGCCTAAATAAGTGGGTATTATAAGGATCAAAATGTCTTGTGGCTCCGTACAGAAATTTTGCTCTTAAAAATGGTTGCTTTTGCTGACCCCTGACCTAACCTCTCTTTTCTTCCTAGTCAGATTACCACAGCCCCTAGAAGGTGACGTCATAATGAAACTATGAGTCACAATAAGCTGTATAAAAAAAAGAATGTAACCACCATGAGTTCACATATAGGCCTGTGATTTCATGTTTTGAAATCTTGAGCTCTTGTATTACGTCAATCGCCAGTAGTGATCATATTTGGATGAGAAGGTGGAGTACTATATGATCTCCTAGCAAGCCTAGTTAGTACCCTGCATCCACAACCTGTACAAATGAAGTGCACATACACAGACAGCTTCTAATTAGTGTTAAGTAACACACAAATAAAATACTAGAATTTTACTTAATAAAACTGGAGCACAGATATCTTAAATGGGCAAGATGTTCAGTTCGATAAATCAAATAAGCTGAGGTGATTTCTGGAAAACTGCTTGTAACTTCATTACTCAGTGTGTTAACCCTTCAAATGATAACTTGACTCACTTTTTGAGCCCACTTCAAGTGGCTGTTAGAGGAATTGCAGAGTTTGGAACATAATTTTTCAGCCGTGAAGGTTGCCGCTCAGACAGGCTGCACGCACAAACATCCTGTGGAGTTGGGTTTTGTGAGTACAGAGCTGTGATTGCTTTGTTCAACAAGGTCAAAACTAAATATTGAACCTCAAGCAAAATCCCTGAAGTGTTATGTGTTTATAAATTTTAAAAAAAAAAACCAAACAGATGAGCTGCTCAATTGACCTTGAGCAGTAAAATTCACTTTCAAGCTGCTTTCTGGACTGCAAACGTTTCCCTGTGTGGCTCTAACTATATGTAAACAACAAAGGTCTGAGCGAAAAGACTTGTGGACAGCGCTGCAGAGTGAAAGAAGCTAAGCTCAGAGACAGTTTATTCTGAAGGCACTTCAGCCAAATGATATGCCTCTCGCTCCTTCTCTCTCTTCCACCGCCTCCCTCCTCTTGGAGCTAGTGTGTTTTTGTCTCTCTGTCCAAGTGTTTACTCAGGATGGGGCTTTTTCAGCTCTATCTCTTCCATCCAAGTCCTCCAACTTACAAAACCTCCTTTTATCACCACACAAAGGCAGCTATGTAGTTCTTTGTGTCATGCTTGTTACCCCGTCTCGCTCATGTTCTGGCGTTCTGTAGACCCCCCTGCTTCATCATTCTCCCCACATCCCTCCACTCCTCCTCCAGGCTGCAATAATGTGTCTAAGCGCAGCTCAGTATGGCTGTGAATGGGGACCCCTTTCAATACCACCTGCCATTTATCTAACCCTCGTCTGGTTACAGGTGCAGGAGAGAGGCAAAGCTCCGAGCTCAGATGCTTGTGATGGCTGGGAGGCCTGGATGCCTGCTGGGCCCCCAAAACGACTTTTCAGTGGTTCAATTTCACATACAGGGATGGAAAAAATACACCTGTTGTGTTTGTGACACTGTACGCATGTGTTTGATAAGGTGCCAGTTACCAGCTTGTTTCGCAGAAAGGTGTGCTTTAAGGACAATAGTAAAGTTTTATACACAGTATGGACAAACGTATTGAGCCACCTACACATTAGACCTACATGAGCTTTTCTGACATCCCATTCTAAATCCAAAGGAATTAATAAGGACTTGGTCCCCATTTTGCAGATCCAGGCACTATGCACCTCAGGATTTGGTGACCCTGCTCTGTAACTTTAAGTTGTCTGCTATGTTTTGGCTGAGATGCCAAAACATAGGAGACAACGTATTGCAAATGATTCCACTTTGCAATAATACCACTTACAGTTGATAGTAGTATAGTTTGAGGAAAGAAATTTCACAAACTGACTTGTTGAAGCAGTTGCATCCTACCACACTAAAATTTAGTGAGCTCTTTAGAACAACTCATCCTTTCACAAATGCAAAAGGCAGACTGCACGAGTAGGTGCTTGATTTTATATACCTCGGGCAATAAGACTGGATGAAAGACCTGAATTCAATGATCAAGAGGTTTGTCCAAATACTTTTGTCCTAGTAGCGTATCTTTCTGTGAGTTCCAGTGAAACTTTCTCTATTCGTGAGGTACAGCGTTAAATATTTTGACATTTCCTGGGCTCCACTGTACATATATGTAATTTATGACATCAAGGCTTTCATCCTTTTCAGAACGATCAACATTTCCAGTTTCGTGAAACAGCAAAAATTTAAACATAATAATCGACAAGTCCCAGAATTGTGCAGAAATTTCGTCGAAAATCATTTTCTTTATTCTACACGCCTCTATCCATCAGGCCTAATGTAAGTCTTTGTGTTCTGCTGCAGCCAGAGACAAACTGTTGGAGATTATGGAGCGGGTATTGTGATTTTCAGTTTCTGGCAAGAGACATTTACTTGCACAAGGCAGCAGAGTGGTCTGATTTATCAGTAATGCTTTTGTCACAGCTGTGATCCATAACAGCAGATAATCTGTGCTGAGGATGGAGTGAAACAGCCTGAAACCCAGATTCTGAGTTGGGAGTGAATACTCAGAAATATTTTTCTGACTCTGACAGGTCAGTCTGTCCGTACAGGTGAGCAGCCATCGATCTGAGCACTCCGTTGATGCCTGAAGTTACAAAGGAGCCATCTTGAAAGATTTACGCTCATCAATATTTCTTTTTTTCCTGCCCCAGGGACAACTGCGACATTATCAAAAGTGATTACACCCAGACGTGCGGCCTCACATGCGAGCAAAACTGAAAAAAACACAAAATGTTATTTTTCATTTGCACATAAATAAACGCTCTGTTCAATTCATGTCATTCCAAAGATCTAGAAATAACTCTGGCTTGATTTTAGATACAAACGCACGTATTATCCTTTTTGAATTAGCCTATGTGATGATATTTACAAACTCTAATTCATTTTGTTGATGCCTGAAGGCAAATAATGGAAGCCACAAACAACATATACTTGCTTATTTATTTATAAATCTGACCAGCTAGAGCTAGAGGGGATGAAAGCTCCTTTTCACTACTGCTCTGCTTTGCACTCGCACATATTAGTATGTATAGGAGAATGATGAAAGGTAAGTTTATTCTAAACATTGCATCATTCACACATGTGAATACAACAAACACACACAGTCGCCTTTTTTGTGCTCTTTCTGCCTGTTTGCAGTTGACACGGGAAGAGACAAATGTATTTCATGGGTTGCAAACTCTACTTAGGCCTGCTTTTCCAGCATTTTGGAGGGGGGGTGTTATCAAAAAAAAATTCAAACAGCATCTCTGAACCATTATATGGTACAAAATATGTTCCTGGCTACAGAGATCATTGCAGAAAGCTTCATGTTCCTGCAGAGGGCAGTTTAAACCACAGGAGTTGGGGTTTTTTTCTCCTCTGCCTAGAAGGTGTTTGCAGTCATGATGAGACAGCAGAGAACTCTGTAGTACATCACAAACACCTACCTGTTTGCACCGCTGAACAGTAAAAGCATCTGTGATTCACAATGTAATGGCATTAGATTATAGCTTTCACCTGTGATCACTGGGCCCAAAACATAGTCCACTTTATGATACAATACCAACCTGAAAAGGGGGAAAGCAAGAAAGACAGCCTAATGTGTTTGTAATCAGTGACCTTTATCATACTGCAGGGCATGCAGCCAGTGTGGATAAAGTGAATTCAGTGTCTCCTTGCAGTGCATTTTAATTCCTGTGTAGTAATACTCATGCCTAATGCGGCTACAGGATGTGATTTATAGCTGCTCTTTGAGAGTGGTTAAAAGCAGTTAACAGCACTCAGTGGTGGGGAAATGTGCAGAGCAATACTGTGACTTCAGTAAAGTGATAATATCACAGTAGAATCCAAACAGCATGTAGAGGTCACTGAAGGTCTGAGAAACTATAACTAGTGCTAAACAAGATGTGCAAAAACCTAAAGTTATTTTCTCCCTTTGCACAATTAGTGCCGGAAAGTAGTGCGGGATCAGTGTCCGTTAAGTGCGCACTGGTTAGTAGCTGAGGTTTGTGACTTCAAGCTTTACCTTCAAAATAAAAGTAAAAGCTAAACAGGTTCAGCTGCTGGGAGGTGACGTTTGCTCCAGTTTCAACATGAAGGATTACAAAAAAATAGTAAAAGCAGAACGCATGATCAGGGATTACACGATTACCTTTTAGGTTGTTAGATTTTAAATAATGCCAATTGTGTTTTATTCTATAAATTAGACTCACAGTTACTCCTTTTAGGAGGCTTTTTCAGTGGTGATTTGGCTAACATCTTTTAATGCTGATTTGTTTAATATAAGGTTATTTTATTTCTTTTTAATTACTGAAATTAGAGATGAAAATTCTGGGCTGAGCCCCTTCCTGTTTGTAAAGGCGATCGACAAGTTGAGGTCTGGCAGGAGTCTCCGTGGACTTCGATGTTTGCAGACGACATTGTGATCTGTAGTAAGAGAAGGAAGCAGGTGGAAGAGAGGGCCTGGAGAGTTGGAAGTACGCACTGGAGAGAAGAGGAATGCAAGTCAGTAGAAGGAAAACAAGGTACATGTGTGTGAATGAGAGGGAAGCAGGCGGAATACTGAAGATGCGAGGAGCAGAGGCAGTGACGGTGGATGAGTTTAAATCCCCAAAGTCGACTATACACAGAAGAGAGTGCAGACAGGGTGGAGTGGTGCTTTGTGACAGAGTGAAAGTGAAGGTTTACAAGACGTAGTGAGACCTGCTATGATGTGTGGTTTAGAGACAGTGACACTGACAGATAGACAGGAGGCAGAGCTGGAGGTGGCAGAGCTGAAGATGCTGAGATTTTCACTGAAAGTGACCTGGATGGACAGGATTGGGAACAAGTACATCAGAGGGAGAGCTCAGGTTAAGAAGTTTGGAGACAAAGTCAGAGAGGCAAGGCTGAGCTGGTCTGGACGTGTGCAGAGTGGGGATGGGGGCTATATTGGACAAAGGATGTTGAAGATGGAGCTGCCAGGCAGGAGGAGAAGAGGAAGACCACAGAGGAGGAGGACATGTAGAGGGTTGGTGTGAGGGAAGAGGATGCAAGGGACAGGGTGAAATGGAGGCAGATGAGCCACTGCGGCAACTCCTCTTGGGATCATTTGAAAGAAGAAGAAAGAAGATAAAAATTTGACTAAGTGCTTCTCTTGCATTATAAGAGCTTTTTGTGGGCTTTGATTAAAAACGAGCTGCAACAAAAACTCATGTGAAAGAATACACACAGTAGTGTAGTTTGAGATTTTACTTTCTGCTAATATTCTGTGGATTTGACATGTAACTGGCTTCATTTCCAAGTAATCTAACCCAGTCCTGCTCCAAACTAGGCTACACCTAGGATTCACATGACAAACTATTGTTTCAGTATTTTGCAGAGTTATGATACAAAACCTTTAAAAACACTGCAATTCATTAGATCAGTGCCATGTCGTGTATCAGCCAGCGTGACCAGCTGTCCCACTTTTCCCCCCTTCTCCACCCATCCCATGTACTGAGAAGAAATGTGTGGCTCAAAAAGGTAGACAAAGCATGTTGAAGATGGAGCTGCCAGGCAGGACATAAAGAGGAGGACCACCGAGAAGGTTGATGGATGTAATGAAGGAGGACATGCAGAGGGTTGGTGTGAGAGGAGAGAATGCAAGGGACAGGGTGAGCTGGAGGCAGATGATTTGCTGTCTCAGTCTCTAACAGGGGCAGCCAAAAAAAGAAGAGCTGCACAGTGGGGCTGCAATGGCTTAGTGCGTCAGAAGACTGGCTTGGGAGACGGAGGGTTGCCGAGGGCCGCCGGGTCAAGACCTGCCTGGACCTGGACCCTGTAGCCATCCAAGACCAGCTGGCGCAAGACTTCACCCTGGACCCAATGTATGTGGAGGTGGACCAGAGTCAAGAACGCGCTCACCCCCCCGAGCATTGCCAAGGTGCCCTTGAGCAAGGCACCGAACCCCTCCACATTGCTCACTGGTGCCTGCAAAATGGCAGCCCTATTCACCGACCACCATCACTGCATGCTGCATGTGTAGAGTGTGTGTGTGTATTCAATCTGTTATTGTTGGTGATTTGATTTGAATTGGTGATTGACTAAAGCTGTTTGTTTTGTAATAGTAGTATTAGTACTATGATAGTGGCTCGATTGGAACTGAAAACTTTATTGTGACATTTAGACTTTCTTCTTAAAAAATATTTCAACTTTATTTTCAGAAATTCAACTGGATTCTCATTTAAAAAACCAAAAAATACAAGAACTTAAAAACATTTTTTTTTTATTTCGACAAGAAAGTCAAAATTTTGAGAAAAAATTTGAAATAGTATTTTGAGAAAAAAATGTGGAGAATAAAGGTATTGTTTCTATTCACATTAGGTTATTATACTTATTTATACTTATAACCACACTGTGTTTATGTGCTAAAAGAGAAATTATTTCCCTATTACTAAAACCGACTCTGAAGTATGAGTTCACTAATTCATCTACACCATGCATGTTGTAGAGGCTCCAGCAGCCATGCACTAGACTTCCCTAGAAATGACAGCTTTATTCTCCACTGCTCAAAACACTATTTTGACTTTATTCTCAAAATTTTGACTTTATTCTTGAAATGCAAAAAAAAAGAAGTCCTTCTATTTTTTTTTTAATGGCCCTAATCCTCCTTCATAGGTTTTCCTTTTAAAAAAAGTCAAACCCTCCATGGTGGGGACACAAACCCTTCTCACCATGGAGGGTTGAGTCACGAAGGGCATCCGGCGTAAAACCTCCGCCAAATTACCAATGCGGATTAATCAGCCTAGAATAAATTGAGGTTGTTTTATTGTGAAAAGCGAACACAGGATGTTGACCGAATCTCGCCAGCTTCATCCTGTCTGAGGAGCGACCGCGATACTTTTTTCGCCGCCCGGGGCAGGCGCCGTTTCATAACGTTTCACTTCACGTTCCTCCTGAGTGCTTTTTAAAAAACCACTGAAGTCATTCAGGCCTGCTTCATGACTTCAGCCTGACTACCTCCTGTGTGAAAGTGTCCACCCCGAAAAAACAAACAAACAGTTGAGCTTTTAATAGTCCTCGCGTGGACTCCTCCCACTGAGTTGTCCTGGGAAACACTAACAACTCTGACAAAGTCAGTCCTGTTCGTGAAAGAGGACACTTGTGGTCAGAAAAACCTCAGCGCTTCTCAGCCGTTTCACATTTTTTTTTTCTCTTCAAATTGATTTTTTGTTTTGTTTTTTTACACCCAAAAAATTGCAAGTTCACCATTAGGAGGATTATTATGTGTTCAGAACCTCCTCCTTCTTCACGCTGAGCTTCAACTGCTGGAGGTAAGAGGAGTTCTTTACAATGTAACCCGTTATCAGCTGCGGTTTGAATGGAGCCCGGCCTGGCAGCGGTGTTTTGCACTGAGAGGAGTTGTTCAATGGCTGCTGGGCGCTGGGGGGGTTAGTTAACTTGTTGCTTGGCAGCCGTGAAGACCTCCGCTCGGAGCCTGTAGTTGGTGCTTCTCACGTTGCTGCGAGCTCGGGAGACGGCCAGGGCGAACACAGAAGTGTAAAATGACACTGTAGAAAAGAAGCACACCGCCTATCACTTATGCAAGTGTGCTTACATCACCACAAGCTCTAAAAATGGGGGTTTCAAAAAAGCATTTGCGTTATTTAAGTGGAGCTGGGGCTCATTTCTGGCTCCATATGTGACTCTTTGTAGAGTAGCTTTGCATGAATGACTCTTCAAAATAATCCTCATTTATCTTACAGCAGGCCTCTGATTTCCACCACCCAGCTCATCATCTTTCCTCAGACTTAATTTGAGTCCCATTTTGTGCTTGTGCAATGTACCAGTGTATTTAAATAATCTTTCCCCTAATGTTGGAGCAGTCTATTACCCTGTGAGTGTGGCTCAGAGGAGTTTTGTACCTTCGGCTGCTCCCTTGTAGTCTCCCCAAAGGGGTCGCCACAGTGGATTAATCCGCCTTGGTAATGTGGCAGAGGTTTTACGCTGGATGCCCTTCCTGACCCAAACCTCCACGGTGAGAGGGGCTTGGGTCAGGAAGGAACATGCTATGTACATACCCAGCTGTGTAGTTAAATTGCTGGACTCTATTAGGGTAGCTTTGCATGATTCACTTATCAAACCCAGCTCTGTAGTTTAATTGCTGGACTCTATTAGGGTAGCTTTGCATGATTCACTTTTCAAAATAATCCTGGCCCCCGATTTCAACCCCCCCCCCAGCTCATCATCTTTCCTCTGACTTAATTTGAGTCCATTTTGTGCTTGTGTAATGTACCAGTGTATTTAATCATTTTAGCCTTTTTTTCCCAGTGTTTATTTATCCTGTGAGTGGGATTCAGAGATATTTTAAGTTGCATGCAGCATAAATAATTCAAAATCATTCAAAATGTGTTTATGAGGGTTTGTTGGGATAAAGGGAACATGGTATGTTGATTTCCCATTTCATGTTTTATTCTTGGGCTCTACTAGAGGAGCTTTGCTTCATTCACAGCTCAAAATAATCCTTTTTGTCTTATACTGGACCTTGGTGCAGCTCCTCAGTTCATCAGCTTTCTCCTGATTGGCTGCTCCATTTAAATAGAAGGTCTGAAAAGGAGGTTTGTGGGGCTGCTGTGTGGCTGACATGAATTAAAAAAAATCTTAATTGCAGCTTATTTACAAAAGATAAAACTACAATACAACAGTACCTGTAATAAGAACAAAGGTGTTAGTAAAGTCACAAGTGGTTAGCAGAACATTACATGAAACAATTAAAAAACTACCAGGGATTCACGCAAAGCAGGAATGAAACTAAAGCATTGAAATTGGAACACAGTTGTGTAATCTTACTAATTTTTGCTGAAGATATAGTCTTAACATATAGTTTTATTTCCCTATAGAAAATGAGGTTTAGCATTGGCAAACCTTTATATTTATGGATATCAAACTTTGCAAGTAATCTAATAAGCTTTTTCACAAAGCACTCTTTTATTGGGATGTTAATCATGAGAAACCAGAAAGCATATTATTCAGGAGAATATTATCCAAGATATATCTACAGGCGGCTCCTGCCTGAGATGATCATATACTCTCGTTGACAGCAAACAGATCCAAGAGTAGACAAAACTGTCAGAGCCCGAGCTTTTAGAGCAGTGTGATGTTTTTGGCCTGCAGCGGTGACTTGCACATACTCTGACGTCATTTGAGACTTTGGCCGTTTTTAATATGAGCATCCATAACCATAAGTATGACAGAAGTGTAGTGGTTTACACATTCGCCTTACAAGCGAAAGGTTCCTGGTTCAATTCCAGGTGGGGACGAAAGCCCCTCTCACCATGGAGGGTTGCGTTAGGAAAGCCAAGTCATTCTGGGAAAAACAAAATGGCATTTTACACTATATGGAGAAAAGTATTGGGCCAATTACACATTGCATTTACAGCAGCTTTTATGACATCCCATTCTAAATCGATAGGCATTTAATATGGAGTTGTTCCCCCTTTGTGGCTATAACAGCTTCCACTTTTCTGGGAAGGCTTTCTGCAAGACTTTGGAGTGTATTTGTGAGAATTTTTGTCCATTCATCCAGAAGGTTAGACACTGATTGTCTGACTCAGAATCTGGCTCAGCTTGGTTGTTCTAGTTTCTCCCACAGGTGTTGGATGGGGTTTACGTCAGGCCCCTGTGCAGCCCAGTGAAGTACTTCCACACCAAACTCATCCAGTCATGCCTTTTTGGACCTTGCTTTGTGTGCTAGGGCACAGTCATGCTGGAACATAAAAGGGCCAGCCCCAGAAAAACAACCCCATACCATTATCCCTCCTTCATCAAATATTACAATTGACGCAGTGCAGTCAGGCAGGTAACGTTCTCCTGGCATTCACCCAACCCAGACTTGTCCATCCGACTTCCCGATAGAGAAGTATGATTTGTCACCCCACAGAATACATTTTCATTGCTCCAGGGTCCAGTGGCAGCGTGCTTTACACCGCTCCATCTGATGCTTAGCATTGTTCTCGGTGATTTAAGGCTCGCATGCAGCTGCTTGGCCATGGAAGGTCCTGGTGGAGTTTTTGCGATAAAAGTAAATGCCAGATGAGGGTTTGGAGCTCTGCAGTTATCGAGTCAGCAGAGTATTGGTGACTTTTATGTGTTGTACATCTACAACTTCTTAGCTGAGTTGCTTTGAGTAACAAAATGCTTTCACTGTGCAATAACACCACTTACAGTTGATTGTGAAATTTCTTTCCTCTTAGATATTTCACAGACTGATTGTTTCAGTGGTGGCATCCAATTACAGTCCCGCACTCAAATTTAATGAGCTCTTTAGAATGAACCATTTTTTCAGATTTTTTTGTAAAGGCAGACTGCATGGCTAGATGTTTGATTTTGTACACCTGTTGCAATGGGACTGAATGAAACACCTGAATTCAGTGATTAAGAGTTGTGTCCCAATACTTGTGTGTATTTTCTTATGATTAGGTTTTACAGCTAACAGTTTAATGACTGATATTACCCAGTTGTAACCAGGGTTTTTCGTGGCTCAAAATGGACGTTCATCTATGACAATGTTTGTAAGCACGATTGGTCCACAGCAGTCTGTGTTATCTTACTATACTGTTTTGGTTTTTGTATTTGTTGGCCATTCCTAAAAGAAATTGTTTCTTAAGCTTAATTAAACCTATTTTATAAAGAACTTGTTAAAGTCACAGTCTTGGTGTTTTTTTTTTTGGTGGTAGGCCAATTTTTTAACATGCAGGAAAGCCCTGGCAGCTGTCAATAATTATACTGACTGTATTCCTAATAAACTCCCCTTCGAACACAATAAGATTATTATAAAGTCTTTGATTGGTAGCACAAACACAATTCAGATCCCTTCAGGGCTGTTGTTCCTCAATAAGGAAGCACGCTTGCAAGAGTTGATTTTTGCTTCCTGGTTTGTTTTTCATGCGAGTGGGAAGGTCTGCACAGATGTAACAGTAGCCTACTAATTCACTTACACCCGCTTGACCTCACCCACTTGAACATGTTCAAAGGACCAGGCGCCAAGACATGGCTGCCTTCTGGCTTCCCATGTTGTAACACACCCATAGGTTTGCTCTGAAGTCACAACACACGCCTCATCTTCTTCATTTCCAGGGTTACTTGGACTTAATCCTACTTTGACTGAGTATAAACAGTGAAGCCGATCAGTGGCTTGTTTAAAGAAAATTGGCTGATTCCCGTAAGGCGAGTCAGACACTGAATGTGCTGCATTTTTCCAGTGTCTCTTGAGGATTATCACTCGCCTCAACATCAACACTAATCTGACAAGTGATTCTATGCTTTCTTAATACCCACACTAACACCCACCATATAATAATGCTGGATCCTTGGATTCCACACTAATATTTCATCCTTAAATAAGCCCTAGTTTTAATGGCAGTGAGGAGAGGTGACACTGTTCATAGTTGCTGTCACTCCTCCAGCACAGTGGGGTGACCCTTGTAATCACAGGTGCATTTGTGGGAGTTATTACAGAGATTTCTTACAGTCACTGTTGACTTGGTAGAACTTGCTCTGGTGTCCATCAAGCAGCCCAGTCATCTGCCGTTTTTCTGTCACCACTTGAGCGCCTTTCACTGTGGGAATGTCCTGTAAATCTGAGTCAGTGCCAGTGAATGTAGGCCAAGTATTCATCAGTCCCTTATTATATTCTGCACGCAGGGTGAAAGAAGGAAACAGAGCTGTTGTGACTTCCTTATTGAAACCTTTTAGACAGTGGGAGTGTTTGACTTACAGTGTCACTTCAGATAGTTTGATATTATATTTTAACTTTTATGGGACAAAGGAAATTTCCAGACTGGTAAATACTGCACAGATTCATTGGAAAGATGTGAGATTTTAGTGCCTGGATTAGTGTTACTTTCACAGCTAGCTGTATCTGGTTTTACAGAGACCTTGTCGACTTACAATCAGCCCAGCAAAACCACAAAGCTCATTAACTTTCTTCTGTCATATTCTGATTTTACTTTGATCATGTGGCATGTACCATTAAAGAGAAGTTTACAATTACAATATGCAGTCTGAATTATTCAGAATCCCCCAGATTTTAGTTATGAGGTTTTGATATATTAATGGAACCAATTAGACTCATTTTTAAAATTCTGTGACACTACTAGGGTAGCTTTTACAGTTCAAAAACATCTTTGTTTATGTTCTGGGTGTGAACTTTTGTGCATCCCCTCAGTTAATCCACTGACTGAAACAAGCCGTTTTAGCTCCTCTCACTTTAAGGATACTCATTTTCTTCTGATTGGCTATCCATTGCAAACAGAATGTTTGAACAGCAGATGCGTGGAATCACAGATAGAGCTGAGACAACTGTAGCGTGGATATACACTCGCACTCTCATACAGAGCATTGAGAGAATATGAAGCCTGAGCTTTTGGTGCGCAGGGATTACTTGCACAAACACTGAACTCGTTATTTGAAGCTTTTGGCCTTGTTTAATATACTGTAAGCATCCGTCATTGTAACTGCACACACTGTGCATATAAACACCCACTGGCCACTTCATTAGATGCATCTTGCTAATATTAGGTTGGACTGTCCCCTTTTGCCTTCAGAACTGCTTTAATTCTTAGAGAGTCCACAAGGTGCTGGAAATTCCTCAGAGATTTTGGTCCAGTATTGGCATGAGACCATCACACAGTTATTGCACAGTTGTCAGCTGCACATCCATGATGACAATATCATATTCTACCAAATCCCAAATATCAAATCCCTGGTGAACGCGGAGGCCATCTAAGTACAGTGAGCTCTTTGTAATGCTCAAAATAAACAGTTTGAGATGATTTGAGCTTTGTGACAAAACACATTATCCTGCTAGAAGCAGAATAATGGGTATACTATGGTCATAAAGGAATGGACATGGTCTGCAACAATACTCAGGTAGACTGTGGTGTTAAAACAATGCTGAACTGGTACTAAGGAGCCCAAAATGTGCCAAGAAAATATCCCTTTCAGCATTAAATCATTTTCATCAGCCTAAACTGTCAATACATGGCAGGAAGGATCCATGCTTTCATGTTGTTTACACAAAATTCTGATTTTACAATCTGAATGTTGCAGCAGAAATCAAGACTCCTCAGAACAGCCAATGTTTTTTTTTTTTAACCTTCTATTTTCAATTTTTGTGAATCCATGTAAATTGTAGCCAGAATTTCCTGTCCTTAGTTGACATGAGTGGCACCTGGTGTGGCCTTCTGCTGCTATAACCCATCTGCTTCAAGGTTCACCATGTTGTGTATTCAGAGTTGCTCTTATTTGAGTTACTGTTGCCTTTCTATTAGCTGGAAGCAGTTTGACCACTCTCCTCTGATCCCTGGCATAAACAAAGCATTTTCACCCAGAGAACTGCCACTCACTAGATATTTTCCCTTTTTCGGACCATTCTTTGTAAACCCTAGAGATGATTGTGTGGGAAAATCCCAGCAGATCAACAGTTTTTGAAGCGCTCAGACCAGCCTGTCTGGCACCAACAGTCATGCCACGTTCAGTCATTTAAATCACCTTTCTTCCTCGTTCTGATGCCCAGTTTGAACTTTAGCACGTCATCTTTACCATGCGCTGAGTTGAGTGTGAATTGCACTCACTGATTATGTCTTTTCATAACAGTCTCAAACCATGCATTTCATCTATCTTTAGATGATGGTATTATTAAGAGTCACAGAATAGGAGTGCAACAGTTGCTTGGGCTGCAGCTGAGTTGTTTGACTGCCAACGCATTTCAAAAACCAGTAAACATCCTTCCACAATTTTATTCACAAGACAAGCTAAAAGGAGAGGAATGCACAACTGTTCCAATAAACAAAAGCTTATTAGTGTGTTCTCTGTGTCTCTCCCATTAAAATTCAGGCTCATTTCTGAGGTCGTCCTAGTTAGCAATATGTGTTTAGCTCCTTAGTAAGAGACAAATGAAAGAGGAGCTGGCCTCCCATTTTGAGTACTGTAAATTTCCATGTGGATCTTGCTGGCTCCAAGACGAACCCCGTCAATTTCTCATCTTTACAAACCCCCTAATTTAATGATGATGGAGGATACACACAGTGTGGGCCTTGTAATTACACTGTATTTGCTATAGAATGGAAGCATTAGAGGAAGTCTTACAGGTACTAGTTCATCATGTAGCATTGTCTCAGGGATAAGTTTGGTATGCCTGGGAGGGCGACTGCTGAATTCCCCGCTGATATTCACAATAAAGCCTTGACTTAGTTTTTGTTAAGGCTGGAATCGCTGGAATCCTCTCAGCACGCCAAACAGCAGCCGCACTCATTGTTCCAAAACAGCAGCCATTTCCACAGCTTGTCCAAACTTTATGGCCTGGAGCAGAGTTTGTTTTCTCCTGGAAATTATTAAGCAGGCTTTTATGTTAATTGCTAATTTGACTATAGTGTTTCAAAAATTTAACATCGCAGAAAGTACTGGCAACTGATTTCTTGAAGTTTGCATAAAAATACGTTTTTACAGCTGCCTGATACCAACATGCACGGCATGGTTTTATAATCCTTTAAAGAAGTATAACAGTAGCAGTCCCTCCATTTGCATGCTTTCTGCTACATCTGGTATTATTCATTTGTGCTTGATCAGATTAGCCCTTTTTAATGACACAGATGTCTGATTAAAATCACCTCCAGAATTGTTTGGAATTGTTATTTAACTCTGGGAGTTTTTTCGTAAGTTGAGTGGTAATAAACCTTTGTGTGCCATCACACTGGAAGAACAAACAGAGCAAACAGAAGACATCGTGCAAAAACTGGATTGTCGGGATAGATGAAGAGCAAAGCAGCTAAAATATTTACCATTGGATTTAAAGGCATCTGGAGGAGGTCTTCTTCTGTTTACATAGTGTAATCTGTTTTCAGTATTCAGGTGATGTTCGGGAGTCCTACCTATGAAATAAAGGTGTGTGATCTGGCCAAAATATATGATGATCTTCATGATCTGAATCCCAATTCTCCACACAGATTTAGCTGAACTAGTTACCAGCTTACCAAAACCACCAGGATAAAAACAGCTAATGAATCCATATGTTTTTGTTTGTACTTTTTTTTCATCCAGAAATATTGTTGTCGCACTTGTTTCCAAATATTGAGTACGGTAGAGATTGCTGAAAGTTCTGCCACTGCTAATGAGCTAGCCCCATCCTGTGCTGTGTCCCCCTTAATGTGCTAGTCCTGACTCGTACTCTACTGTTGTGGATTGCAACTTGGTTGGGAATTTCAGAGCCAGTCCAGCTTGAATTTTAAATTGTAAATGGACTGGTGCTTATATAGCACTTTTGTACTTTTTCTACTCTGAGTTCTCAAAGCACTCTTTACTACAAGCCTCATTCACCCATTCATACAACACTTTATGCCTTTAAGCACATTTAACTATAAACATTTAACACATTCACACTCCGATGGATGCATCGGTAGCAATTTAGGGTTCAGCGTCCTGCCCGAGCACGATTCGACGTGCAGAAGCCAGAGATCAAACCACCAACCTTCCTGTTAGAGGACAACTCGCTCTACCTCCTGAGCCACAGTCGCCACCTGAGCCAACCTGAACCAGCAGCTGGTGGAGAGCTGGTTCATTCGTCCCTCAAGCAGCAACCATCAAGGTTGAAAATGAAGCCGACACAGAAGTGCCAAAAACTGTAGGTCCTGTAGCCTGGCTTGAAAAGTCAATCAGTCCCCATACACTCTCATTTTAAAATGCTCAACTTTACATAATTAAAAAGACACGTTTGCAGCCTGGTCCAAAAACTGGTTTTGGCCTCTGTGGTTTCCTACTCCATAGCAATTGTACTAGGGGTGGGTTTTCTTTATAACTCCATCCATCTGGAAACTTGAGTCAGGGGCGTGGCCGCTTTGATTGATGGGTTTGAGGACACGAGAAGCTGTAGCCGATCATGCCTGGCAGGTCTCACCTCTGCTCAGTGGACTCACTGAACTTGGCTTCTCAACAGTATTTGTACTAATGGTACCTTTGGAGCATTATTAATTCAAGTACAAGAGATGTAACTACCTGTATATGTACATTTATTCCAACTTTAACACATCTGTTGTCAATTAGGGAATAATTATCGAGAATGAATTATTTGCATTCAGCAGGATTATATTTGCTTTTACATGTAGACAGCTGCAGCAGTAGGACTTCTTGTAGTATTTTCCAATCAAGTTGGTGGCTGTTTGTATAGTTGTAGTGTCTCTGTGGGCAAGTTTATATTTAAGTACATGGGATATTATTTTTTACTTTTTTACCATGGAATTGTACTCGGCATTGAGAATTGTGTATTTTCACTGGAATTGGTGCTGTGTATTAAATTTTTGGTAATTTGACATCTCTAATTCCTGGTCTAAAGTCTAAAGGAAGTGTATGTCTGCACGTGCTCCCAACTGCGACATTCATAAGAGTAAGTTCAAAACGCCACACTGTTACACTTGTAGCTACACCACAGCAGTTCCAGTAGACATCTGACCTGTGGTCTGTAGGCTCCACCTCTCCGCTATGACATCAGGGCTTTGATCAGCCTACTGTCTGTGTTAGCACAAAGCCATATTTAGCTCAGTGTAATCAGTGTGGTGAGAGCTTGCATGCCTACTGAGGATACCTGCCTAGTATAAACACACCTGCTCTCTCTGATGGACTTAAAATTAATTTAATGATCACCTAAAGGAGTCTGCTTGCTGCCATTGTCTTCAAGTAAACTGTAGGTAAGGTTCCATTGATGCCTTCATGTGGGGCTTAGTTAGCTGAGACAAGCTCTTTGAAAGTTACCTCTCAGTTTGAGGTGAGAGAGTTAAGAGAGCGATTCAACACGCAGCTTTTAGGTTGTAGGCGGTTATGTTGACTAAATAAAAGCATTATCATGTGTGAAGCACCACACGGAATTTTCAGGTTGTCTTCCTTGTGTTTGTTTTGATGCTATTCCCCTGAGCAAAGTCTGACTGTGATCCACTGAGCAACGCTTGCCTCACTGATAATGGAATCAATAACAACTCATGTGACTGCTGTTAAAGTTGTAATTGGGCTCGCCTCATGGGAATTTGCATATTTTATCACACCCTTCTTTGAAATCCATGTGTTTGTTAAAGCTTCAAATTACTACCTTTTATTAGGTTGATTATACTGGTAGGAATGACGCAACCCTCACCATTTACCCGGGCTTGGGACCGGCACTAGGACTACACTGGCTTGTGGGCCCCTGTGGCTGGTTTAAGAAGAAGATGATACTGGTAGGAATGTGGAACCGCAACTTATTTAGTTTCCAAGTCATTTAATAAAAGTCTTTTGAAAGTTCCTGTAATTGTTCACAGGTTTATTTTTAGTTGTTGTTTTATGTTATCTAAAACATTAATTTCGGTCACGTGGTGTGCATGATCAGTTTTGCATGGATGTCCTGTAGTTCTCATAATGCAACTCAGCATTGTCTTGTGTAGATAAGGAACTGTTGGGGGAAGTGAGAAACTTGTATTCACCATTGGCAGTTCAGTTCCCAAAACAAACTGCACTGGTTTTAGTTTCCCATTTACTTGACGCTTGGCCATCTTTGAATGGAGAAAAGGTTGACAGCTCTGTGTCATCTGGTTGTTGTCGAACTCATTGAAATGAACCAGGAGAGGTCAGGAGTGTATCACATGGTAAACACGTTCAAAGGTGCATATTTGTGGGCAATATAGACTATCTGATTGACAAAGCTTGCATGTTTTAACTTGACCGAGAGAGAGCCAGAAGTCGTTCAGATGCCCTTCATGCTGCTGTGCTGTCAAAGATTTGGGAATTTTTATACATTAGTATC
This sequence comes from Etroplus canarensis, assembly GCA_015106775.1. Lineage (NCBI taxonomy): Eukaryota > Metazoa > Chordata > Actinopteri > Cichliformes > Cichlidae > Etroplus > Etroplus canarensis. The sequence continues at coordinate 37,345 of VUQH01000659.1, read as the reverse complement.
TCCTGTTGCATTATTGCATTTGGATTGGTTTCAGTTAACTTTGCTGCTTTGTGCAGTTGTTGCCTAATAATATACATCAGCCGCTCTCACAGTAGAGGTAATATTAATCTGATCAGGCCTGCTGTGAAGCTGGGTTAGCGTTGCTCAGGATTCTCTTGGCTAAACCTCTTACCTCCCAAATGGGACCAACCAGCACTTTCCTTTTCTAAAACTCTGCTGTCTCCCTGTATTTTCTGT